>JAWWMK010001072.1:0-36476 GCA_035047105.1 Galeopsomyia nigrocyanea
CGAGTGCCAACTTCGTGGCGCTGCCTAGACACCATGACCCATGGAGGGCAGATACCTCCAAATTTCTTTCCGTGTAGATATCATCTAAAACAGAGCAAACGATTCAACGTTAAAATTAATTTCTGGAAAAATTATACATAAAATTGGATAATACAGCCACTCACTATCTGGCACAGACTTTTATCGAGACAAATACATCCAGCAGCTGTGAAATTCAATGGTCTTTGTATCAGTTGCACATTGAAGTCCCGTATCTGTAAAAAATTTTCATAGTCTACATCATATATTTTGGTTTAATGAAAATCTCGCACGTACTTCAATTCGAACATCCTCATTTGCAAATGGATCATCCTAAAACTTGTTGATAAGATCTCCTGTTTCGATAGTCTAAAAATACGAGATCCTTCTTATATGATTGATCTTGATAGGATAAAAATTAGAATTCTGAACAAAAGCTTATCTTGGCTCGAAACGTCAATGGTATCAGAGAATTTTAAGCGGCACGAAATTGCGAGGTTTTTTGAGCGGTTCGAAATTCAAAGTTCGCGAGTTACTTGGCATGTAACCCTATAAATTGAAACCTCTAATTTGAACCTTCTTAAATATTCATTATTGATATAGGCCTTATTTAAAAATTTGGAAATGACTTAAAAACTTGAAAAGCTGTAAAGGCTCGAAAGCTGGAGTCTCAAGCAAACTCACATTTGGCTTGATCGAACCCGCTAGAGCTTTCGCAGAAATCTATATTGCATATTTCGCTTACATTTTGTTTGCATCGACTGCAAGCTCGGGTAAAAGTTGAAATCTTGATCGCATAGTAAAGTGTCCATACTGTTGAATTGAAAATCGATCGAAAAGCCAAGTTTCTTTTTTTTGTAACCATCCTGCCATCCTGAAGTAGCATGTAAAATATGTACACGTTTCCAGTTATAATAGCGAACGCGACAACAATCGACAATAATATCTGCAGTCCATATGTATCATTTATTTCCTTGCACACTTTGGCGTATAATATCATGGCTACTCTACTTATTCCTTTAGTATTCACCATTTTCTTAAATGATTTTTTTAGCTCGAAGGTGAATGTCAAGATTTATTTAATAACCTGATGATTACGGGTAAAACACGTTTACACACTACATTGATCTTTTGCCTTTGACACTGCGAATCGTATATCCGAGAATAGAAAATACTCTTAACGTGCTATAACTAAGATAATTAATTTTGCTAATTACTATACTTAACACACGTGCGCTGTTTTTTTTACACCGCTATATAGTGACGAGTTCACGGTGAAGGTGACTTATCCAGTGCGTTGGTTAGACTGGATTGTCGTGAGGGAATATGACTGACACTGTAATGAGATCCTCTATCAATGGAAATTAACGTGACCCTCAGAGCTCGACTCATTAACCTAAACTATTTCCCAAGACACTCCTAGTACAACGTGAAGGTATAAAAAATTTTTAGGCGGCACCTCAAAAGTGGCATATCACCCACACTCGCAGTTAACATGCCACACGCAGTTTTGTCATATTAGTCATGTTATGTTACGAAGGCATTTTATACCCATATAAACCGACTATTTTTCACGTCAATCATAATAAAAAAAAAATTATTTTAACGCGACTTTGACGATAGTATTGTACATAGATGATGCATATAATTTGGTACTTCAGAATTTTGTGTTCTATTAAACCTTTTGGTGAAAAATATTGAAATTTATGAAAATAGAGTCGAAATTGCGGTTGTGAAAAAAATTGATACAGTATAAGAGTAGGCATGCGTAGATTCCGAATAAAAAATATCAAATTTACTTAATGTACGTAAACATTGTATTAAAAAAATGTAATTTGAGAACTAGATTTATAGTGACATATTACAGAGTGCATAAACAGTGTTTGCCATCCTCGTATTGACCCGGTTGAATGCACGCACCCTTATGGACGCTCTCATACGTACACGTTACTTGGAATTACTAATTGCAAAATTTTACTAATTAATTTTTATAAAAATCATCGTCCTCGATCTTTGCCAATTTCTACCAAAATCATCAGATAAGTCATTGTCGAGGATATCATCTAAAACAACTCAGAGTTAGAACAATTGCTTGGAAATAAAATCTTATAAAAATTGGAGATATTGGGCACTTACGATCTGCATTAGACGTGTATCAAGCGTAATGCATCCAGCTGCCGTAAAGTTTACTGGTCTTTGTATCAGTTGCACATTGAAGTCCCTTATCTGTAAAAAATTTCCAAACTTTATATAACAGATACCTCGGGTTCATAAAATCATACGCACTTCACTTTGAACTTCCTCGTTTGCAAATTGATCATCGTAGAATTTGTTAAGAAGATCTCCCGTTTCGATAGCCTGAAAATACAGAATCGTTTTTAAATAAACGAACTCATCAGATAAGTAAAATGATATATTTAGCTTACATTTTGTTTGCATTGACTGCAAGCTCGAGTAAAATTAGAAATTTTAATAGTGTAATAAAGGGTCCACACTGTTGAATTGATGATCGATCGAAAAGCCGTATATCTTTTGTTGTAACCATCCTGCAGTAGCATGTAAGATACGTATACGTTTCCAGTTATAATAGCGAATGCAACAACAATTGACAATAATATCTGCAATCCGTATGTATCATTTATTTCCTCGCAAACTTTGGTTAAATGCAAATGAATCGTCCTATAAAATTGCCATTGTGCATAAATATTAGAAATTTTCTTTTAAAAGATCTGAATAATTTATTTATATTACTTTATCAATTTTATCAGGTTCGCTGGATCGTTGACAGTCTTTACGGTATTGCTGATTGTATAAAGTGCTTTATGACGTGGTACATCAGACTCGTTCGTTAAGATATTTTTCATAGTATCATTCAATATCTGATATTTACGACTTACAACCCTGTATTTAAAAAATAATGACATAAAGTTACTTATAATGTATGAAACTAAAACATATCGATGGATACAAGTAGCTTATACTTTCTTTACTCTAATTACAAACGTCATATCAGCAATGAACATTATGAAAACCGGATAGCAAAATGATATTCCAGCTGTTATTTTTGCATATAAAGGTCCTTGTTTTACCGTGATCAAAGCTGTGTGAATTGCTATGAAAGCAATTACGAATATCGCAGATGTTACTACTTTTCCCGCGTAAGCTATTCTCATTTTTTTATCATTCATGTTCACACCCATACGTTCGATCAGATCATTCACCATCATTGCTTCTTTTATGCTCTTGAATGTTACCTTTAAAATATAATCGAACGGTTATAAAAAAAATAATAATTATTCAATGACGAAACATCAGCCGGATTCTATTACCTCGCTACGATATCTCGCAAGACCAATCGCACTCACAGTAAGGATAATATTTGAGTAAAAGAGAATCTTTACAGTCACTGCCATTTTGCCCATTTCGTCAGACCACTTCATCATGTATGGATACGCCACAGTCGAAATTGCACAGTAGGTTATTATGCAGATCGTCGAGTATATTGAGCTAATTGTGGGATGTCGATTGCCCAGCGGATATTGGATAACGCCCAATCCAAAAACCCAATTGAAAATACATAAAGTGTGAGCTATTCTATTTATACTTTCGGAATTCGACTTTTTACACATCTTTAAAGTTCCTGAATAGAAATCACTTTTACGTTTTTATTGACGTAAATATTTCATCACCCAATACTTCTCCTAAACTTCACTATTAATTTTCACACCACTCATTCAGAAACGCACTTGATTAAAAGTTTGAAGCCAATAATGAAAATTGACATTACGGACGTGTTAGTAATGCGTCGACCTGCTCGCGATAAACGCGACGCATTGACTGCGTCGTTTGCAATGAGCCTTCAGCTCATTTACTTATGCATAATAAATTTTCTCGACGAAACTCTAACTCGGTGTAATTGCTCAGCGAGTGTGTTATCGTTATAACAATCTCTATAGTACAGGACCCCTTAAACGTCGTGTCACTCACGCAACTATTCAAGAACGCTCTCAAGGTAAATAAGTCGATAATTTGATGCGTGTGTAGGGCAATTTTTAATTCATTAAAAACTATGGCACTAGTCAACTATTTTTAGTCTTTTAATTGTTATTACTAGAGACGTTATCAATTATTTTGTCAAAGTTACTTTTGTGACTCGTCACTGCTGGGAGTTTGTCGAGTTGTATTAAAATCATCAAATAAGTAGTTATTGAGGCTATCATCTGAAAATAACAATTTTTACATTAATTAGAATTTACATATTTTATTAATAATTCTTGTTTGATTTATTCCATCGACGATTCCTTACCCCTTGTATCAAAGTATAATCTAAATCAACAAATCCATATGCCGTAAATTTCAATCGACTTTGTATTAGTTGCACGTTAAACTCACGTATCTGAATAAATATAATATGAAGTAATATTAATTTGAAAAGAAACTTATAAAACATTCAAAATGTACATACGAAGAAAGTATATAACTATCATTAATTGTATACAATGACTTACTTCACTTTTAGTTTCACAGTCTGTGTCATGATCATTGTAAAGCCTATTTATGATATCTCCAGTTTTGATCGACTGTAACAATGAATATTCGATAAAATTACTTGAGAATTGAAAATACAAGATTTATCATGTACTTTAGAACTTTTTACTCACTTCTTGAACGCACTGACTGCACACGGAACTGAACTTTATTATCTTAACAATATAATAAGTAGAATAAATAAATGAAACGACTATAGTTTTAAGCACTTCATATTTAGTAGTATGAACGTCCACAAGTATGATATAAATCATGTACATGTCACCGATCACTACGGCAAATGCTATTATAATAGATAATACTATTTGAAATCCATACATTTTATCCGCCTCTTGGCATAATTTTGTCAGTTGTAGATGGAGTTGCCTTGAAAAAAAATCATTTTATATTAATCGAAGACTTGAAAAAACTGCTTAACATCTATTATGTAATTAAATGTGCGCTGACCTAACTTCCGCGATGGTGTGCGCTTTATTGTTTTGCGCGTCACTGACAATTCCAATATTGATTTTCTTTATTTCACTTATTGGTTTTATAAATCTATACTGCGAGGGCTTGGTGAAGTTTGTAGTCAAACTCTTCAATAATTTATTTAATTCCTCGAACCGATAACTAACACAGCTGCTGTCACGAGGAAAATCAGAATAATTTTAATTTTTGAAGTTGCATTTTTTTTTTGTCATCGACAAAGATTATTGATAATACTTTCCTCACAGTATTCGTAAACGTTAAGTCTGCGATGTACATTATTATTGTAGGATAATTGAGCGTAATACCCATTGCTACTTTTTTCAAAAACGGTAAGTCTTCGGAAATGACAACTGCTGAACTGGCGAAAGCCATGGTTAGAACGGACATCAAAGATGGTATCATATTCCACACTTGCACTTTGAATAGTTTCTTTGGATTGTTCTCCAGTCCTCTTTTTTCCATCAGATAATCAACTAAAGATGATTTCATCGCGCATTCGTGTAAAGCCTTTAGAAAACAATACATGAACGGATAAACAACATTCAATGCATACTTGTGTATCTTACCTCACTGCGATACCATCCTAACATCA
The DNA here is from genome assembly GCA_035047105.1 of Galeopsomyia nigrocyanea. Lineage (NCBI taxonomy): Eukaryota > Metazoa > Arthropoda > Insecta > Hymenoptera > Eulophidae > Galeopsomyia > Galeopsomyia nigrocyanea. The sequence goes on from JAWWMK010001072.1 coordinate 5,630, forward strand.
TAACACTAAATGTCATGAAAACTTGAGAAAAGTAGAGAATCTGTATAGGCAGACGAACGCTAATAACAGAGCACGTTTCAACGAGCTCTGAGTAATTGAAAAAACAGATTATGCAATAAATCGTCAGACAAACCGCAGAATAAATCAAACTATAAATGGGATGTGGACGGCCTGATGGATATTCAAAAACACCGATACCAAATATCCAATTGATCACGTGTATCGGAAATAAATGTTTTTTCATTGACTCGGAATTAATCATTTTGTTTTTTCTATATGTTCTCTTGCAAAAAGATGTTTGATGGTTATTCAGAGCAATTATCTAAAAAATATGGTCGAGTTAGAGCTTCTACCTTCAAAGAAGATCGATGTTTTGATAATTCACAAGTAAACACAAAGACACCAGTCAATTTGTAGACACTATTACTTCAAGATTAAAGAACAAGATAGTAAGTATCTATATCATCGTGCGTTTGAATGTTCACTCGGAAAGCACTGAGAGCCTTTGCGTGTTACTGCAAGCTAGCAATTAGCTCAATTAATTTCTTATTGATCTGCGATGACACTGTTTTCTTCATAACCCCCCAAGGATCATCGAAAACTCAAGCAATTTCGCTTATATTGTGAGCTTGCGTGTGACGCTTTTTCATCCGTACCAACTACTCTACTGTAATACTTTTGTGGGTACAATTTTTATTTTTCTTCGTAAATAAATACGCTGCTGTATGTACCGTGTTGTCTGCGAATCTAGATTTCACTTATCATGATTCAACTTCAGATTCAAATGTTTCTTTAATTATTAAGTTGCGCTATCATTCGTGACGGATAGAGATTGAGATTTTTATTTTTTAATTTCAGTATACTTAGATACGTGCAAATTGTGGTAGTTTTTTTATTACAGATGCAGATACTTATATTCACAATTTTTATTAAGATGTATTATAAAATTATTTAGCGAAAAATATAGGATATATAAATAATATTTCAATATGCATTTCAATCGGTAATTCATTCTAGTAAATCTGAGTGAAACATAACTGCGGGAAGAATACAACTAATGGAGCAATAATTGATAAATATTTAAAGTAAAAATATACATAATAACTATCGGATAACAGACGACATAAGCAGTCAGCAATTTATTATTCAAAAGTAAATTTTCGGATACAAATAGTACGGAATTTATCATTGAGAACATCAACGCGAATACTAAGCAGCAACCAATTTGATAACACAATGTCTGTACACTGCTGCGTAATTTTTTGGTACACCAATCGATTCCAATGAATTGTCAACCCATGCTAATTTTATTATGACCTCTTTAAGACCCTGCAGGTACTGAAAGAAACAAAAAAATTGTTATCGATTTGTATTCTAAAAAAATAATTAATAGTTTGAATTACCTTGCTGCGGTACCAGCCCAAGGCTACATTGCTTATGGTAAGACAAATATTTGTGTAATACAAGATTTTTGTCGATACTGTACTTTGAAAGTGTTGCGCATCGATGACATACGGGTAGGCGTAGACGGCAAGTGAGCAATATATAATGACTGTAATTATTGCGTATACGCAGCTTACTTTGGGATGCCGTGTCCCGATGGGGTACTGTATCATGCCAATTCCGAAAATCCAATTCGTGATGTACACGAGAACGGCTGGCCCCTTTAACTCGTTTTTTAATGCCATTTTGAAAAAGTAATTATATTTTCGCAATTAATGTATAAAGAATCATTTATGATACTTTATTTAATGTTTCAAACAATTATTGAAGATGCTGTAACTTTTAATAGTGCGCTACAATTTACAAAAATATCATAAGGCCAAAGACACGTCGTGTTTTTATGTTGCAGTCAACTTCAATGAAGAATTATTTTTTTATGTTGCCTTCAACTTCACCGATACATTATATATCCATACATTCGTTCTCAGTAGAGTTCACGCGATGAACATTTTACTGATGGCAACCGATTAAAAATAAAGAAATTATTTGAAGCCTAGTTATTACTCTATCGTATATCTAACATCGTTCAATCGCCGTACATATTATTTTTAATGCGAGTGTTTTTTTTTCTGAAAGCGTGAATGTATGAGTGTACATTATTTTATGGTTTGTGTCCTAGATTTTTTAAAGTACTATTATAATATTATTATTATTATTTGATTTACATGATATTATCTTCGATGCGCACAACAATATTATTATCTGTTCTTTTTAAACGATAATATTATATAAGTAGGTCATATTTAATTTTGAATTATGTGAGATTTATTTTAGAATTTTAAAACTACTATCTTACTTTGTACCACAATTAGAGCTGTCGGCCAGATTTCTGAACTGAATTAAAATCATTAAGTAAGTTGTTATTGAGCCTATCATCTAAAAACACAATTATCCTGAATTAATATAAAAAATTCCAAAGTGCAACTAACTAGTACTTACGACGTAAATCAATGACGAATCAAGGTCGATAAATCCATAAGCAGTAAAATGCACTCGAACTTTTAACAATTGTATTATAAAATTCCTTATCTGTACAATGTTAACATTATAACCAGTATAAAATTTATTGAGTTTTCAACGAATTTTAGCGTATATTTTACCTCTTGTCGTGTTTCAGAGCTAATGAAAAGTTCATCGTACATTTCAGTGATTACATCGCCGGTTTCGTTGGCCTAAAATAAAATTCCAAAAGATTCAAAACCATTATGATCAAGAAAATCAATTCTCTTGAATTTCATAAAAGTTACATTTTGTGTACAGCAAGTGCAGGACCAACTGAAATAATACATTTTTACTCCATAATAAAACGTCCAAACAGCTGTCACAATTAAGGCAACGTGAAGTTTATGCGGAGACTCGCCATATCTTATCAATGTGAACGCATTATACAACTCCACAGTAATCAATACTAATGCTACCGCGATTGATGAAAGCATTTGCAATCCATATAATTCATTTGCTATTAGACTTGACTCGACCAACTCGAGGTGTGCTTTTCTACGTAAAAACATTTTTTTTTACAAAGATTCATTGTAGAATCATTGAATATTGTTGTAATCGTAGTGAATCTCTATTACTTGGTATTATATTAGTGCTACTATTTTTATGTTTGTAAAAATTTACCGGGATGTTTCAATGATCGAAGAGTCGTCTTTGTTTGCATAACTCTGCAAATCGCAATGACGAAATTTAATAATTTTTCTGTGTAGTGGAAAATCGTGGGTGCTGGTTAACATGGTTTTCAATAATTCATTGAGGCCATTAAACTTCCAAGATAGATGGCTGTTGAAATTGAAAAAGAAAGCCAACATTGACACAAAAATTTCGGGCATCAATTGTATTAAAACTAATTCATACTTTCCTTATGATTGTTACAAACCCCGAATCGCCGGAGAACATTACAACTACTGGATAACTTACTACAAAAGCTGTTAGAATCTTTTTATCCCACGGCATATCTTTCGACAAAAGTGTAATTGAATCAACTGTTATACATGACAATATGAATGCAAATCCAATACAAATTCTGGCGATGGAATGTCTGTACATAATCGCATAATTCATTGGTACACCAATTTTGTCCAATAGCTCATCGGCTAAAAGTAATTTTGAAACGCATACACTAAGACCCTGGTGAAAAATCGTGAAAAAATGATATGGAAAGTGCAATTATTAAAGAATTTGTACCATATTCGATGCACCATCAACTCACCTTACTACGATACCATCCTAAAGCAATGTAAACAGTGGTTAGAATAATGTTGGAATAGAACAAGATATTTATTGATACATAATTCTGAACAATTCTTAAACTGAGAACGTTAGGATAAGCATAGCCAGCTAGTATACAATAGATAGAAAGTATTGTTGCTGCATAAGCAAAACTTATTTTTGGGTGAAATGTTCCCAGCGGATATTGTATTACACCAATACCAAATATCCAATTGGTAGCATAGGCAAAAATGGTGGCTTTTGAAAATTCCCTTCTTAAAGTCATGGCAATATTTCTGTACTAAATTTAAAAAATTAAGCCAATACTGCCAAACTTTTCATTTACTACAAAAACAATTTACAAAATGTTAATAATGTATAATCTGTAAATATCTTTATATTCTTATATGGTAACTGCTAACGTACTTTGATCTCTCTGTCGTTACTGAATAAGGTCGCGTGATTGCTGTCACTCGAGATTGGAGATAGTATACTATATTCCGAGGTCTGTATTTTACTTGTAATTTATTAATGTTACATTGATTTACATGAAACATAAATTCCAACGATTTTACAATGCACAAATATGCATAAATTCTTGGGCGTAAAATGGAATGAACCAGAATAAATAAAGTAAAATCGAATAGGTCATAATATATCTCTTACAACGGAGATCTGTCATTCATAATAACTAGCTGTATTTACTAAATATACAATAGAAATAAATATATATTATATCTATTTCATCGAATTATTGTTCGGGTATTTCAATTGTAACATTTCCACATTGAGTTAATATTATTAAATATGTCGTTATCGTCCCAATAGCCTACAACAGTAATTAATAAGTTTATGATTTTTGATATTATCATTCATAAAAAGATTTAAAATTTACCTTCTGAATGAAGCTGTAATCAGTTGTCGTGTACAAGATATGAATCCTCAGCGGGCGTTGAATCAATTGTATTTCAAACTGTCTTATCTATGATAATTACGAATATTGATAAGCGAGCGATTAAATTATATTTAATTGAAAGCCAATAATTCATTTCAAAGTGACTTGTATGAATCTTAGCGGTCGTCGCTTTTTTCTTTTAAAACTTTTTAGCAATTCTTGAATAGGTGCTCTGAAAATCAATTGCTTGAAATTTTCGAAATCTGTTAGAAGGTTTCCTAATGAAATTTTCTTTTTCAAAATTAATCAAAATTGTACGAAAAATCGTTATTGGCTAACAAAAGACAAAATTTTTGAAAGTCGTGATAGTTAAAATTACCTCAATTTTGCATTTTTCGCTAATATTTTCATTGTACATTTCTGCAATGATATCCCCCGTGATAATAGACTAAAAATGTAGTAAAATAAAGTTTATTGCAAATTCAAGAAATTGAAAATTGATCCACAGCGTAAGTTAGCTTACTTCTTGAGTTACATCGCTGCAATACTTTGTGAACAAATAGATTCTCAAAGTATGGTATATAACAACGGCACCCAATATTGCGAAAACCCAATAATTTGCAATTTTCATGTTATCAGATCTCAAAAGGGCGTAAGAATGATAAAAACAGCCTGTCAGTGTGATAATGGTCACTAACATTGAAGTCAAGATATGATATGCAAAAACCTGAGTCAGCGTCTCGCAACATTTTGTAAATTCCAAATGTCCTATTCTGTGAAAAAAATTAATTTGGCTATTGATTAATCATTTACCGTAAATGATTACGTAGTTGAATATGAGTATAAGTTGGAAATAACAAACGGCTTTCAAAATAAATTTGATTGAAAGGTTATTGTCTAACGAAAGAATTAAAAAAAAAGTTAATCGTCATTACCTTGCCATACTTATGACATAGGAATCATCACGTATCATATCTGTTGAAAGACTTATTGAATTTCGTTGAGCATTCACTGACTTTTTATGGAACTTGAGGAAATTTGTGTATTGCGGGCAATCACGAGTAGACGACAGCTTACTTTTTAATAAATTATTAAGCTTTTTCAATTTCATTATTAAATATCTGCAATTATTGTGCAAAATCATTTTCTGTTGGACGATAATTTATAAATTGCTTAGAAATATTGAATGAAATTTAAAATATGCTTACTGAAGTCCGTTGAGAAAAGAGGCATCTCCAATAGACAGAATTATTATGGGGAAACTGAATACCACTACCAAAGCAATTTTTTCAATCGTAATATCTTCTTTGTAAAGCACTAATATATTGATAATCGTCATATTTATCCAAATAGTTAAAATGTACGATATCATTTTACGTAATTGTGACTTGTGAACCTCCCGATAATTTGGTTCAATTCCAATCTTTTGTAATGCTAAATCCGCTGCAAGAATCCGCTCGAGTATCAAGTGCCATTCCTTCAAAAGCAACAGATAATTTCGTGATTGTGTTAAACAAAAAATCTAATATGATTATTGATACATTCAATCTCACTAGTGTCTTGATTTTAAATTGATAATTTGGTCGTTAATTAAACCAAAGATAAAAGAAATTTAATATGCATTTTATGCTATTTCAACAATTTTGGTTTAAATCTATATATTTTTTATTGTATCTGATATTGTCGAATAATAAACCCACCTCATTTCTACGCCGTCCTAATAATATAGTGCTTATGGTTAAAAAGACATTACTCCCGAAGACAATTTTCATAGTAAATTGATTCGCTAATAGATGATGGCCATATTCTTTGAAATACGAAACTGAATAAATTGAAGCGAAGACGTATACAATAAAAATATTTGCTACGTAAAAATAACTGAGAATTCGATGTGGTTTTCCTACTGGATATTCGATAACACCTAATCCGAAAAACGAGTTGGATAAAAACAATGGTTGGGCCGCTTTTTTGAATTCCTCTGGATAATTAATCTTCGTCATAATAATTTTGACTAATATACTTTCAGTATTATCCTATTCTTTTCTGCATAGACGGCTGTAATAATACTGAACTAATAATTTTTTTATAGTACTATCTGGAAGTTAAAACAATAGAACAATTGTTCACTCGTACGTAACTATTTTATCATTGTCATAGTTGCAATTCAAGTTACATAAGCGTTTGTTTCGTAACCTGAATATATATACCAATATTTATAATTAATGATACGTTCTGAATTTTTTACACAATCAATCAATTAATACAGATCAACATCAACATGATCAATCTTGTGTGGAAAAAAAACTTTACCAGTTAGAATTTTTGAGCTTAAAACAATTTATTGTTCAGCGAATATTTCTTAATGAATTGATACATACGTCATGGATAATTTGTGAAAACCTTTTTCGAAACCATGCACATGGATTATGCGAGCACCAGCGAAGCGTACAGATAAAAAGCTATGAGGCCTATTGCGTTTTAATTACGCTTGAGTGAGGGAAGCATTACACCCTCGCTAATAAATTCCCGATCTTTATCGGTTAACGCGTATAAACCCAAGGCATTCTACCTTTATAAGCATTATTGACGTTGTTATTTTTACGGTGGATGAATTATGCTAATAATATGGTTAGTGATACAGCACTAATTGTAAATAATCATCTTACACTAATAAATTGATTGTTGTTTGAAGAAAAGTCAATCGATAGAATTTTTACTGAAATGGTTATATAATTACACCCTGACATATCTTTGTTGCGCATAAACTAGGCCAACATAAAGCTCTGTGTAAATATGTGATATCTTGGTTTTATTATTTGAAAACAATATTTATTCAAGAGCTTATACTTTTCGGATAGTTAATTATTAAATAATGTATGATTTTAATCTCCCCAGGTACGCTTTTTAAAAAGTAACCTTAATGGGTATGCTCGTTTATGAATTTCAAATCAAGTTAATGAAGCTCGCGTAATTACTATGTCATCAGGAGGGATTATTAAAGATTGGGAATACTTATCAATATATCGTGCTTTTATTTTTAATATTGTAATTTAGTGACAGCACATCTATTTACATGTAGCGCATACCGAACATCACATATTGCTTTACAACAAACTTTTCAGTAATTTTTACAACTCATAAGTATAATACATATACGCACATGGTTGTATAATGAGATATACATTTTTGGAATATGACCATATATTTTCATACTCTATCAATCTAAAGATGTTGTTCAAAATGACTTGCTAGAATTGCTAAATACATCGAGCAAAGTAATTCTGTTGAAGCTGTTATTCAAAAGCACTACTTTATAACTCATCATAACATGCTCGGTATAGAATAAATAATTCTGTATCCAGTTTGTGCATTCATTTTTCGGGAATTTCAATTGTAACTTTTCCCCATTGAGTTAATATTATTAAGTATGTCGCTATTGTTTGAATAATCTACAACACAAATGAACAAGTCTGGAATAATAATATATATAATTTTCATTCATAAAAGGACACAACAATTACCTTGTGAATGAAACTGCGGTCAACCGTTGTATATAAAACATGGATTCTCAGCGGTCGCTCGATTAATTGCTTTTCAAATTCACGGATCTATAATAAATATGAATATTGATGATAAGCGAGCATTTGATAATATATTTAAAAGCAAAAATAATTATTTCCAATGAGATTTTTATTCATCTCATTACTTGTCGCATCAGTGAGTTTTTCGATTGCGTATAGCTATTAGGCTAATGATTAAAAATTAAAAATTTTGAGGGACACAGTGTTGTCTAAAATTTGCAAAGGCGGATTTGCGCGACTGTTTTTGCAATTAGTTAACCTAGAGTTAATGTATCAGTAGATTTCTTAGAACTCTATATCCCAAAAATACCTTCAGGAATCTCATAATGAGAAATGACTATTAAAAAACAACTTCTTTCATGTTGTGATAGTTAAAATTAAAATTACCGCACATTTATACTCTTCGCTAATATCTTCATCATAAATTTCTGCAATGATATCGCCTGTGTTAATGGACTGAAAATATTAGCAAAATAGAGTTAATCGCCAACTAAACAAACGTAAAATTAATTATTAACTTACTTCTTGACTTAGTTCGCTGCAATACTTTGTAAATAACAAGATTCTTATATTATTGTATATAACTACAGTTCCCATTATTGCGAAAATCCAATAATTTCTGCATTTAATGTCTTCAGATGTCAAAAGAGTATAAGTATGATAAAAAGAAACTGTCAACGTAACAACGGCCACTATCATAGGAATCAAGATGTGAAAGGCAAAAACTTGATTCACTGTCTCACAATATTTTGTAAATTTCAAGTGTCCTATTCTGTACAGAAAAGAGGTACATGTATTTGATTATTATATTATCTATAGGTAAATAGAACTAAAAAATTCCAAATTATATAGTTAGAAAATGAATTGAAAAAATATTATTTTTGGATAAAAAAGTATTTCAATTTCTAAAAAAAATGAAAAAGTCGAACCTTGCCATACTTATAGTATACAAATCATCACTCTCTATATTTGTTGAAACATTTGTTGAACTACATTGAGCGTTTGCTGATATTCTACAGTATTTCAGCAAATTCTGGTGTTGCGGGTAATCACCGGTAGATGTTACCTTCTTTTTCAACAGGTTATTAAGCTTTTCAAATTTCGTTTTTCAATAGCTGCAAAACCACGTTGTATTGAGATTGCATTGAAATATAAATAGGAAAATAAAAATACACTTACTGTATTATAGTGAGAAAATTGATATCCCCAATAGATATAAGTATTACAGGAAAATCCAACACTGTTAAAAATGTAATTTTTTGGATTGTAGTAGGCTCTCCGTAGACAAATGTAATGTTGATGAGCGTTATAAACATGCAAATAGCAAAAACAAAAAATACTTTATTCCACACTTCTGATTTGAAAAGTTCTCGGTAATTTGGGTCTATTCCAATTTTTTGTAATGTTTCATCCGCGGAAAGAAGTTGCCCCAGCATCAATTGCAACGCCTGTAAAAGCAAAATAGAAATCCATAAACATTCCAAAAAAAGTGAGAATTGAATGTAGTACTTCAATTTCAGCTCAGCTCTAAAAACACTTTTCAATTGGAATCAATTGGAAAAGATATTGCATAAATTCAAATTTTATTGAAATTTATTATATATCTTTGAAAATGTGAAGGTCGGAATTCTTAAAGAAATGATGTTCAATAATACACTTACCTCATTTCTGTGCCATCCTAATATAATAGAAGTGATAGTTAAAAAGATATGACTCACGAAGAAGCCTTTCACAACAATTTGATTCGCTAATATATGTCGGCCAAATTCTATGAGATACGGGACTGAATAAATTGCAGCGAAGGTGTATAAAATTAAAACACTTGCTGTATAGAAATAACTGAGTATTCGGTGTTGCTTTCCTACTGGATATTCGATAATACCTACATATTCCGAAAAGCGAGTTAGTCAATAATAACGGCTGAATTGCCTTTCTCAATTCCTTCAAATAATCCTTCACTGTGTTATTCCCTGCCATAATATATAATAGTTTCAACTGAAATACTTAATTGACGTTCAGCACTGCGTAATTCTTTTCAGCATGGATAACAACAAGAATATTTGAAAACTTTATCTAAGTACTGGAATACTTTTTTATCCTTAAAAGGACTTCTTACTATATTGTTTTCATGTGTTACAAAATACTACCGCGAGTATTCCAGAACAAAAATGAACTGAATCCCACAACTAGAAAGCAAATCGATTAAATTTGAGCGTCCTGTCATGCCCCCCCCCCCCCCCAATTATAACAGAAGTACACTCACCTTGCATGATTTTTTAATACAGCCGAATATTGAAGCAAACGACTACTTCAATTAGAATGACTAAAGTCAATTAGTATGTTTTACATCATGGAAAGTAAAATCCAAATAATTTATGATTTTTATTTATTCTTTCTACCCTTCATGATGGATAATAAATTACATTTCATACGTCATCGTCAGTGTGCAATGAAATAATATGTAGCTTAATTTACATAAAGCGCACGTTTTTCAGTACATTTCCATATATTTTTGAAAGTTTGTATTCGGAATTTTGTCAAAGCTTAAAATTGTACTACGTTGATGGTTTAGACCTAATTTCGTATGATCAGAAATCATTGTCGAAATCTTTATTGGTTTTCAAAAGATAAAGTTCTTGCAATCCTTGATAATTAAAATTAAAATTACCTCAATTCGACACTCTTCACTGATGCTTTTATGGCTTCCGTAGTAAAATTTGTACCTTTTTTATCCGTTATTTTATCTATAATTATCTTATTTCAATTTTTATTTCATTATTAGAAACTTTAAACTCTAGCTTTCCAATCTCCATACTTACGCTTTTATAAGAAAATAAGAATATCAAGATCTTGGTTATTTTGTGTAACGAAGAATTCAATTATAAATAACGCATGATTTTATTCTTCCTAAATACTTTTTCCAAAAAGATGACTAAATTGAGTAAGTACGTTATTGAATTTAAAAAATTTCAAAAAAAAAGTTTGCTTCAAAGTACTAAAAAAATGTTTGAGCAGATAGCATGAAATGCAATAGGTATCAGGATTAGGGTTAATACGATCCTGATTATAAATACACATAAAATATTTAAATTTGTTCAAACATATTATGCATAACATACCTATAACTAACTCAGCTTTTTCAGGTAACAAACCTCTCGAGGCTAGGGACTGATTAATTACAAACGTAGCTTTGCATTTCCACTTCAAAACAGTACTAAATACCCACAATTAAGTCAAGTCAAGTCATGAAATGAATGCGCGTAGTTATGTACGTTGAAAATTTGCTGATAGACAAACAACGTGGTGAGGTCTTTTTGGGTACATTTGTTTTTATATCAACTATATACCATCATATTTCTTTGGCCTACTTTAATTAATATTCTACGATCTCGACTACAATAAAAAGTCTGATATATCATTTGGGTAAAAGAATTATTTTGATATACTATAAGCATAATTTATAAGATTTTGCTTGGATTTATGATAAAATTATTACAAATTAAACTTTCATTTCGAACAAACAGTCATCTGCATGATATGTATCATATTGATTTAGGATAGCTCTTCATTAAATGCCTTATTAGATACAATTATTCAGACATTCGAAGAGTAACTTTTCCACAGTGAGTTAATATTACTAAATATGTTGTTACCGTCCCAATAACCTGGAGAAATAAATCATATTGTTCAAAATGTCAGTATAAAACTCTATTGAGTACTTTGTAAAATACGTCATTTTTTTACGTTTCACCTTTTGTGTTAAACCATAGTCAAGTGGTATCAAATTACAGAGGTGAAATTTTAAAGGATGTTGTATCAATTGAATTTCAAAATTTCGAATCTGGAAAAAAACTAATGATAATACCCAGCGTATTTATTTTTTCATATCAATCCTGATGTAATGCAAAAAATCGAAATAATAGTTACCTCGTTCTTACTGTCTTCGGTAATAATTTCATCGCACATTTCCGAAAGAATGTCTCCCGTACTAACAGTCTGACAATTACAAGAAATTTCATTTCAAATGCAAAATAGATGTTTCTGTATTATAGTTTCAGAATTGAGCTTACTTCTTGAATAACATCGCTGCAACATTTGGTGAACAGGTATATTTTTATAGAACTATAAATAATTAAAGTTCCCATCATAGGAAAAACTTTTAGATAAATTGCGACTCTGTTTATATCGGATGTAAAAACAGCGTAGGAATGATAAAAACTCAGTGTCAGTATTAAGATGGCGGCTAACACCGATATCAAAATATGAATCGAAAATGCTTCATTAATTTTTTCACAAAATATTGTTAAATGCAGATGAGCTTTCCTGTTAAATTTGAAAAAAAAATAATTCTATTGTAAGAAGGTACCTCTAACATAAATTTCAATAACATGCATTATTCGCCAATTTTACCTTGCCATATTTATCGTACAGTTTTGATCGCTTGTTACGTTTACTTTTGATGATTCATCTAATGCATCGACTTCATTTTTATAACATTTAAGTGTATTTAAGTATTGTGGGCAATCAGAGCTCGTTGTTAGCATATTTTTCAATGTATTATTAAGATCCTTGAATTTCAAATAGGAATATCTGTACTTAGAAAAAACAGCATATTGTATAAAATTTAAATTGTAATCCATGATTTTTATAAAATCAATTTACTCACTGTACCATATCGAGAAATGTTGCATCTACAATAGACACACTAATCAAAGGATAATTAAATGAGATTATAGATATTATATTTCTAGTTGGTAGATCTTTCTTGTAAGCGTAGGTAAAATTAATCATCGATATAGCTATAATAATCATCAGAACATGCATCAATTGCTTTCTTAATTGTATCTTTAAGACTTTCCGATGATCTTTATTTCCATCAATTTTTTGCAGAAATTCGTTTGCTACGATGCCTCGCTCGAGTATGCAGTGCATTCTCTAGAACAAAAACAATCAATTTCTACATGACATTGTCAATACTTCTAAAATTCAACAAAAATCTCGAAATTTGTGGTGAAATATTTGATAATTTATTTTATTTGTGGTGAATATTTGATAAAACTCTTACCCCACTTCTATGCCATCCCAGTAGTATAGTACTTATTGCTAAAAATATATGACCACCAAAGAAAAAGTTTGCAATAACGTCGTTAGCTTCTATCTGTCGGCTGAATTCTATGTTATGCGAGTATCCGCGTATTGAGAGCAAGCAGTAGATAATTAAATTACTTGTTATGTACAGTCCACTGAATAATCGACGCTGTTGTCCCAATGGATATTCTAAAATTCCTATTCCAAAAATCCAGTTACAGATAAGTAGAGGAAGAGTTGCTTTCTTTACTTCATCGAAAGAATCCTTTTCTTTCGCAGTCATTATGACAGATACAGGGCGATTTATTGCACATTCAATAATAAAAATTCATATAAATATTTACGCACAAGACATTTTTTATGCTAGTTGTCGATATTTACTGTTTTTAAATATTGTTTTGGTATTATATTTTAAAAAGAACTGGCATTCCTGACGTGCAATAGCAGACTAAAAGAAGCGACATCATCAGCGATGAGTAATCTTTGAAAGCCTATGCCACGCCTATGAAATTATGTGAGAAAGGTGCTTACGTGTAAAAATCAATACCGCGGTCGTAACTCTAAATTTTAATTCGTCTAATTATATTCGCTGTTTCATGCAATAATGACATTATTCCTCGTCCTTTCCAACAATGCTTCCTTGTATTTCTGAAATACTATTTCATTGCGAACATAAAAACATACCATGTCAGTTAGAAATTACTGAACTTCATTTTTTTAAATAAGAAAACTAGATAATTGTTTTGGTCGTTTTTATGATTTTGTACGTTTGTAGAGTGTAACAGTCTTCACTGAATTAAAAAACAACTTTTCCATATTTTGTAGAAATGATGATGCATGCAATAGTTTATTAAATGAACAAATACATGTAGTTATTACAAATAAAATTGATTCATACAATAAATGACGTGTAAAAGATGTACAAAGCTTTACAACTACTTTAATTTAAAGTTTTTAATTTTTATGAAATTGTTTATTAGTTTGATTTCTTTAGTTCTTCAAATTTGAGCCAAAAGCCATTTTTTCGATTCATAGGAAAACCCTTCGTATTGTAGTCATCAATAGGGTGTCGTGATTTTTCCGTAAACTTGATAGCGAACCTTCTTAGAATATCAATGATTCCTACTTTGATAACCATAAGAGCAAACCGATTGCCAATACACTGTCTTGGTCCAATACCAAATGGTTGGTAAATGTAGGGGTTCACTTTGCTTTTGTTGCTCTCGCTGAATCTTTCAGGATCGAATTTGTCCGGATCGGGAAAATAATTAGGATCGCGATGGTAAGCATAGATCGGGAGAAATATTTGCGTTCCTTTTTCCACGTGCAAACTTGGATATCCTTTCATTGGCGGTGGGAAGTCACATTCCTTGACGCAAACTCTGCTGGTGAATGGCGCCGGTGGATACATTCTCAAAGTCTCGTTTATCACCATATCCAAATATTTGATCTGCACTAGAGAATCGTAGCTAATTTTGCCATTATCTTTGTCCACTTGACTGTTGATCGCATCGCGCAACTTATCTTGAACATCAGGATTAGCAGCAAGTTGATGGCACAAAAAGCACATCGCACTGGACGATGCGTCAAAACCAGCCAGGAAGAAGAAAAAAGCTTGGCCTATTATGTCATCTATTGTAACTTTCTGAGAAATATCCTCTTTATCCATTGCCAGCATCAACAAATGAATCATGTCCTGCCTGACAATACCCTTCTCTTGTCTCAGCTTCACCGTTTCGGTTATAACATTTTTTAAAAATCGATCGGTATCGTGTGCAAGGAAAGTGAATCCAGCCCAGCGCATGAGATTCGGAAAAATGTTCATCAGTTGAAATCTAATTATATCCTTCAATTTAAAGCTGGCTGTTGCGAGACCATGGTGATAAAATTCGTTGTCCGGGTCCTTCATTGAGTTCACTTTGATTCCGAAAGCAGACGTACCGATAACGTCACCTGTGTATCTGCTGAAGGCGTCCTTAGCATCGAAACTCTTTGCGACCTTTGATGCATTAAAAATAAAAATTTCATTTCATCGGTCAAAAAATGAACAATTGCTTTTTCATAAACGTTAAAAGTATATTAATGCAGTACAATAAAAAATTAATTTGAATTAATGTTACAAAATATATTTATACAAAGTACTAATCATATGGAAAAGTATTGATTATGCATTCAAGATAATGATACCGGTATAGTCACATCATCGATATAACAACGTTATCTAATCTAGCTGAAATTAAAATACTCGTTTGTAATTCGCGATAATGATCAAGCTATTTTTTAATCTATGATTGGTAATTAAAATTAGACTTGTCTTCGTGTCTTACCTCTGGATTGTCAAAAAAGTATTGGACGAAATCATTTGAACATTCGGCAATCAGCTCGAAAATTAGTTTCATTCTCGATGTCGTGAAACTTGGAGTCAAAATATTTCTCATTCTTTTCCAATATTCTCCTTCCAAGTTGAAGAGATTGCGGTATATAATTGGATCCATCTCCTTGGTGACGAATGCGTCGTGGTCAGGGAAATTGTCGAAACTCTTGATACAGATCTCGCGCACTAAATCTGGATCTTTGATTAAAATCGCCGGCTGCTTATTATCAAACGCGCCAAAGTACCTTGCATTTGGAAAATTGTTGTATAATTTTTGATAGTGAGTAGAAAAAGCGTCGGTTCGAAAGAAAAGTGGCGCGGTGTTGCCGAAAATTGGCGTAGGCGTCAAGTGTAACATTTTACGACGTTTCCAGTAAGTGAATTGATAAAAAATTATGTAGCCTACATACAGAAGGCTTGCTCCTAATGCAAAACACGCGAATGTCAGAAACATTTCTCTTCGGAATTTTTCACACTTATCAATATTAAAAAATACACAAGGTTAGACCGTAAGCTTCGATGCTGCTTACTTGTCAGCATCGAACTTGAAACTGAAGTCTATATTTATAAATACTCAGTGAATCACATACATTGCTGCTGATTACTATGACTAAGCGTTATTAATTTCTCGCGTCGGACACAAATGGTTATCTCATTAAAGGTCATTAGGCACGACTCAGTGGCGGATTAATCCATTTCGAGGCCCGGGGCTAAAAATGCCGCGGGGCCCACTTAAGGCGGCTGTTTTCCGTCAAAAGAGCGTATACCTAGACTGCCATCGAGAAAGAAAATGTTATATAAATAAATCCAGGCTAACAGCATAGAATAAAGATTAATTTAAATCCAATGAATATAAAAAATAAAACGTTTAATCAATTAAAAAAGTGTTATCCTATTTTGCGTTTTAGTAAAATAGTCTACATCAAATCATAAAAACATTAATCAATAACTTTTTCGATGGTAAAAAGCGCTAATGAAGATAAACTGCCATGATCCATAGTAGATTTATTATGGTAATCTTTTACTCTTTTCAAGACAGAAAATAATCGCTCGCTTTCACAATTCGCTATAGGGATAGTTACAAGTAGCCTGTGTGCTACCTAAACATTTGGGAAAATCAGGACCGTCTTTTGGAGTGGATCTACCGGGCCTAGGTCCAGGGCTCCCACACTCTTGAGGGCCTCCATAAGTATAATTCATTAAAAAATTCATTTACTTTGTCACTTATCGAGACTTTTTCTCGATTCTGATAACAAGATAATGACTTGCTATGAAAAGTTTATCAGATAAAAATGTGCATGTCATGCTAGGTGATACTCATTGTTCGTTATACTTAAAGCAAATGAGTATAGCTTGTTGAAATTTTTTATTTTTATCATTTTTATAATATTTCAAGCAAATCAATACACCAATCAAACAATTTTCTTTGAAATATGTTACCTACATTGTTACTCAAACAATCGATTACTGTGGTAAATTGCACTTACTACATTGTTATGCATAAATTATAATCAATTATTAGTTTCGTTATTTGATTTTAATCATCATCGATAATCGGAATAAATTGAATACCATTAAACTGAATTAGGAACATAAGATATATTCCAACAACACCAATGACCTACAAATATGGTATAGTAGATTATAATAAAGGTCTAAAAGATTTTTCTTTTATAATATATAAATATTAGATCACGTATGTGAAGAATGAGTCACTTAAGTGAGTTGAAATTGTCAACACGATTTAGACTTACATCTTGAATTAATCTAAAGTCAAGATTAAAGCAGCCATACATTGTCAGATCTAATTTATTTTGAATCAATTGGTTATTGAAATCACGTATCTGCAATAAAACGTCGTATGAATATTTCTCAAGAAATTATAAAATGAAAACGGCATACCTCAGTTTTAGTGTTTTCGCTAATAAAAGGTTCATCATATAATTCAGAAATAATGTTACCGGCAGCCATCGACTGGAAAGTAAAATATAAATGAGTTTATTCGAATACAATTAATTGCTTATAAAATGAATCGTGGATCTATCTGCTACATACTTCTTTGGAGATCGAATCACAAAACCAACTGATTAAAAATGTCTTGGTCATGATGTTAACGATAAAATGGCATTGTATGGCTATCATTCTGGATTTTAAATTATCAAAATATTTAGATGTTAGAATGTTGTAAATAGTAAACAAGCTATTCAGCAAAATCAACAAATCAGAAATTAATGATGTAAGAAGATGTAATTTATAAATGTCGTTCACCAATTTGGTTAGTTTGATCAACTGGAGATGAACTTGTCTACATAAAGCAATTATATTTTTATATTATTTACTTAATTATGTATAATGTAAGAGTGCCGAATACTTACTTTACCAATTTCAACGCATGAGAGTGATCTTTTCTGATGCTTATTAAAAAATGTAATCTAGGATATTCTTCTCTGTGAATCAGTTCTTGTAAAGTTCGTCTGTGTTGAGGTGTTTCAGCCTTATGTATCGTAAAATTTTTCAACAATTGATTGAGTTTGTAAAATTTATATTTTAGAAGCCTGTTAACGATAGAAAGAAAAATGAAAAAATTTATAATTTCAAAAACGTTTGCTTTCCCATTCAAGTGCGCTACTTTCCACATAAAATACATAAATGATGTATCAACGATGGCTATTACGATCAATGGATAATTTAAAGCAAAAAAAAGTAAAATTGGTCTTGTTATCTTCAAATCCGAGTAAATAATAAAAAAGCTCCATATCAATACAACTAAAATAAATAGAATGTAAGCAACATATTTTTTGAGCTGTTTTCTAATTATTCTACGATCTTCTGCATGTATTCCGACCTTCTTCATTAAAACAGTTGTGTATGATATTTTGATGACACATTCGAGTAAACGCTGCAAATTTGAATTTGAATAATATTTCTTGATATTTAATTCACAATTGCAATAAAATTAGAATAATTACCTTAGCTCGAAACCGTCCAGAAATTATAACATAATTAGTTACCAAAAAACTCCAAAACATTTCTATTTTTGTAAGTGCCGTATCATTTTCTAATAAAATCTTTATGAAAGGATACGCGAACCAGCTTACACCCCAATACAGACCTAAGTTTATTGTAGAATATACGAAACTGAGTAGTGGCCATTGCGTCCCGATCGGATGTTCAATGATACCGATTCCAAACACCCAATTTGGTAATAGAATTGGTAGGTATGGCGTTCTATCTTCTTCCAGTGAAACAGTCATGTTCCTGCTAAGTACTACTCCTGCATAGGTAGTGTTCGGTTTACCTTGGTTCGAAAGTGTCGCTGAGCTTTTGACTGATTGGAAAAAATTGAATGTTCTATTTGAAAATCACACGAATGTAAGGATTATAAAATACGATCGTATTGATTGATGGAAATTTCAATGTCATGTACTCCATAATATAACAGACTCTGAATAAATGGCATGCATATTTTATCAGCTAAAATAGTTTATAATTTATTTGTATCGTAAAAATTTAATCATATTTCAACTCATATCGAGTAAAAGCGTCACACTCGTATTATATTTTTTCGCAAGGTCAAAGTAAAAAGTGACTGCATTAGCGCACATTAAAATATATCAACAGACATTCGTCAATTTTTTTTTCATTTTTATAAAATTTCAAGTAAATAAGTATACCAATCAAACGATGTTCTTTGTGTATATTATTTATTTAACACTCAATCTATTGACGACTATGACTAATGACATCTATTAATTCCTCTGCATAGTATATATTAAAAATTTTAATATGCTGGTAATTAATTGTTATACAATTTTATTCGATGTCGCTAATCGAAACGAACTTAATACTATTGAACTGAATTATGAACATAAGATAAATTCCAACAATGCAAATGATCTGCAAATATCACAATGGGTTATAATGAAAGTTTAACAAATTTCGTATCTACAAAAGCCGTGTCATTGTAAAAAAATATGATCATTTTTTAGACTTACTTCTTGAATTAATGTGAAATCAAGATGAAAGCAGCCATATATTGTCAGACTTAATTTATTTTGCATTAATTCGTTATTTATGTCACGTATCTGAAATGAAACATTGTATGAATACGTATATTATATTTCCAAAGAAATTACAAGACGAAAACGGCATACTTCAGTTTTTGTGTCTTCGCTTATAAAAGGTTCATCGTACAGTTCAGATGTAATATCACCGGTGGCTATAGACTGCAAGTGAAATAAAACTTAATTTATTCAAATGCAATTTATTATTTTTTAAGAAAACTGTAGTTTAATAAGCTGCATACTTCTTTCGAGATCGAATCACAAAACCAACTGATTAAGAAAATCTTAGTCATTACATAAATTATCAAATTGCAATTCATGACTATTATTCTTAATTTAGCGGAATCAAAATTTTTTGGTGTTATGTTGTTGTAAATAGTATATAAGTCGAACAGCAAGATTAGCGAATAATAAACTAGAGATAAAAGAAAATGTAATTCATAAATATTGTTCGTCAGTTTGCTTAGTTTAACCAACTGGAGATGAACATGCCTGGACGTTAAAAATTATATTTTTTCAAATTATTTATTTATATAATATACGAGTGATAAATTCTTACTTTACTAATTTCAGCACATAAGAGTGATCTTTTCTAATGCTTTTTAAAAGGTGTAATTTAGGATATTTTTCTTTGTGAATTGATTCTTGGAGAGTTCTTCTGTGTTGAGGTATTTCAGCCTTATGTATTGTGAATATCCTTATCAAATGATTGAGTTTGTTAAATTTATATTTTATAAGCCTGGTAACATAATAAAAAACTTATGATTTTAAAAACATTTGTTTTATCTTCCAGTAGCAATACTTTCCATATCAAACTCAAAAATGACATATCAACGATGGATGACATGATAATTGGATAATAGTAAGCAACGTAAAAAATAGGTGGTCTTGATAGCGTCGAATTGATGTAAGCAATACAAAGATTTGTTGAAATGATAACAGGAACATATAGAAAGTAAGCAACGTATTTTTTAAGCTGTTTTCTAATTATTTTACGATCTTCTATATATATTTCGACCTTCTCCATTAAAACCGTTGTATACGATATTCTTGTAATACATTCGAGTAAACGCTGTAAATTTGAGAACGCAAATTTTAGAATATCCCAGAATACACTATTGAGTGCTCAATTTTCTTGTGTTAAAATAAAAATGAAAATAATTACCTTAGCTCGAAACCATCCGGAAATTATTATGTAATTAGTTAACAAAAAACCCCAACCCATTGATATTTTCAGAAGTAAAGCATTTCCTTGAAACAAAACCTTTATATAAGGGTATGCTAACCAAATAATTCCCCAGTATAGACCTAAGCTTATTGTAGAATATAGAAAACTTAGTTGTGGCCATTGTGTCCCGATCGGGTATTCAATAATACCAATTCCCAGAATCCAGTTTGGTAATAAAATCAATAGGAACGGCGTTCTATCTTCTTGAGATGAAACGACCATTTTTCTGACAAGTTTTACTTCTGCGAAGGTACTTTTCGAATTACCGAGATTCAAAGGTGCTGACAAGCTTTTCACTGATTGGAAAAAAAAATTATGTATGTATATTTTTATCTGAGAATTACATAATTTTAATAGATGCGATCGATATGTTCGATAGAAAATTTCGATGTCATGACCAATAACAAAATTGAATATGAATAAATTATGTAACCATTATAATAAGTAAAACCGATTATGAAAAATATTTGTAACGTCAAGAATTGAGTCGTAATTTGATGCAAATTTGAGTAGTATTGTCATCAAGATGTTTGTCTGTTATGCAGCGCAATGTATTATGACAAAAAACGCTTCCAGCTAATCTGATGGAATTCTTATATAATTTACAAATGCCCTATTGAATTATTCAACGGTATATTCGTTTATAAAACCACAATATTATTAGATACACAATTACATTAAAAAGTATATTTGCTGGAAACATTTTGCTACTATTTTCCATGGCTACATACTGTCATACTACTACTGCAGAAAAATTCATCACGTTTTTTCATTTAACATTTATATATTTATCAATATCCGTTCCATCATTAATCAGCCTAGGAGACAATAATGTAACATGGCACTTCCATCTTCTATATCAACTAACAAGGAGAGACCACGGCCTGGGGGAAACCGATTTTGATGAAATTTTTTGAGAATATTCTCTGTCAAAAAATATTAGATACGTGTCTCGGCGTTTAATCTCATAGGCCCTCTGAGTTGAAATAAAAAAATAATGAATATTTTGAATTTTAAACGCATTATTGACTTATGTGCATTTTGTGCTCTTTACTGAAAATGCTATAGCTTCTGACCGGAAGCGAATTTTTTGACGTGCAACGGCTCGTTTTAAACCTCTCCCTTTACCCTTTAAAATAAGCCCACTCACAACGAATTTGGTAGTACTAAGCCCATACGAAAATTACCACTTACAAATTACATAATCGGCCGTAACTTTTGACCGGAAGCGAACATTTTTACGTGCGACGGCTCGTTGTAAAGCTCTCCTTTGCAGTCCGTTGTACAACTAGATCCGAAAAGATGTAGTTGGCAAGGACATTACTAGTAGCGGAAAGTAAAGAATCTTTTTAAGATTGCTAAAGAAATCGATAAAAATAATATAGAAAATGATAGTCAGTTTTCTTCAGTGCTTGTAGTGTCATAAAAAAAATATTTCTTAGGCCGAAGTAATTGGTTCCAACGTATAATGTTTCAGTGAACTAATCCATTTATACCAAGAATATTTTACTTGAATGGGCATAGAAAATCATAGTATAACAGAATTATATGCTATTGATTATTTAAGATTACATTACGCAATATTTTCAAATATGTATTGAATGCGTATATGATAAAACGCTTCATTTATGATATTTAAATAATTTCATACATTTATAAAAACATTAGGTATAAAATAATTGCACGAATGTCCTATTGAAATATTCATAAGTATATTTCTTCAATATTGTCCATACAATCACATTGCAAAGACATTTATTTGAAACATGTTGCTACTATTTTTTATGGCTACTATTAGATTATTTCGTATATTTATGGATCTCCTGGAGAAAAACTCGTCACCACATCATATTTTCCTTTATAAATTTAAATATTTATCAATATCAATTACACCCTCAATGAATGCATGAAAGGTGGTTATGTAGCAATCGCCGTAGTCGTATTTCCTGTGTTACTAATTAATTTATTTGCTGCTTTTACTACATCAGACTGATATTGAACCAAAAGTATCAAATACGTAATAATGGATTCAATAAACTGCGTATATATTAAAAAATTTTGTTTATAAATTAATTGACGTAGCGATAACGAAATTAGTAGAAATATTTTCCAACCTCTCTTGTGTAAAGATGATCGAAAACGATTAATCCAGAGACTGTAAAAGTTAGTGGATTTTGGAGTATTTGAAGAGAGAGCTCATGTACCTTGAAAAATGAATTTCCACTTTTAGCTGCATATAAATTAGTCAAAATATGTATGTTCAGCGAATAATAAGAACAGTATAACAAATCATAAATTAAAGTATATTTATAAAATACCATAAGAAAATTTTAAATTATCGAGTCCTTTATGATTCTTTACAAACAATAGTGGGCAACAAATTTGTTTTATTTTTTTGAATAATTTCTCAGTAATTTAACGTAAAAACTTTTCCCGATTTTCCACTGTCTGTTCTTATATTCTACTGTCTGCTAAGAGGTTTTTACTCGTTCCCATCCAAGAACTGTCAGTCACATACTCTATTTCTCGCTTCCTTTTCGGTATAGTTTCAAAAATAGTCATTTTTCCGCGATTTTAAAAATATGATATAAATTCCTCAATAATCGAAGTGCAAAACTATACTCATGAAGTATAATTTTTATAAAATTTTTTTATATAAAAAATAATACAGAGTATCATTTACCTCGTCAGCTATCTTATTTTCTCGATGTGGTACATATATTTCGTGCGCTAATCGGCTGGTTTCTGCAGCCTGCAAACATATTTGTTAGTAAAAATAATTACTCAGGAAAATTAGTGATGGTTACCTCTTTCATGACATCTACAGCTTCATTTACTGTATAAATAATACTGATGAGGAAAAATAGCATCCAACTTACTGACCAGACTATGTTTATTATGTCATCAATATAGCTTAATTTAGTTCTGTACATGAGAAAAGTATTGTAAGACAATCCAACAAAAAATATAAAAGCTGCAGATAACTGCAAAGATAATTGGGTACCATAAATGGAATTTAATTCGCGACAATATCTGCATAGGTTTAAATGAAGCTGCCTGTTAAAAATGTTTAATGGAGCATTATAATTGATTCAATTTTGCTTTTATTTTATTACATTACGTGAAAAAAATTATTACCTCGTAGTTCTTAAAAGCAGCTCTAAATTATTCCTGTTTCGAAAATAAGAGCGCGATTTGATGTTACTTTTAAATGTATACTGCACACTTTTCCAGTTGAGATTAATGGCTTCTTTTGAAATCCGCGAGGCATTTTGCATAAGCGCATTCAACATTTTGAATCTTCTGCTAAGTGTACTAGAACAGAAAGATAACATAAAAAAGGTCTAATTATGAAATAAAAGATTTTTTTTCGATAAATGATGCTCACGATGCTTTCATAGCAAAATTTAATTCAATCATTGTATTTAGCATAATTACTAAATCTCTAGCTCCACATATTGAAATTGCTTCATACAGTGAATTTCCTCCTAATATGTTTAAATAAAGTATAGCCATTGTAGTTACTATGATTCCACTCAAAAACCAAACAAAAATTAGATTCAAGTTTTTTTTGAGCTCCTTAAAGTAACTTGGAGTCATTCCAAAAATCTTGAGAGTTTCATCTATCATCATGATATGTTGTTCGAATTTCTTCAGTTTCTAAAAATCAATGATGATCATGATCAATAAAATTCTCATGTTTGATATTAACAGTTTCAAGTACAAATTTAAATAATTCTTACCTTATGATTGAATAGATGCAAAAATGTACAAGTCAAACCTGAGGCTAAAGCAGCGTAAGTGCAAATGTCGAATACTAACATGATTATTGGACGCTCTTTAAAGGTTTCATACTCAAAGTCGAACGACACCCAAAACATCAAGGCAAAGATAATGAATCTTCCAACATTATAAAAAATGCTTAGTTTTGGCCATAACAAATTATTAGGCATTTCAATAGGAGACAATCCCCAAAGGCTATTCAAAAGCCGCAAAGGAAACAAGGATTCCGACACATTGCTCACTGTGATTTTCGGACGTAGTTTTTTAATATTTAGGAAAACCATTTTTCAAGTGTTAACAAACTATTTGCTGTACGGATATTTTACATAGACTTGAATTGAACGTTTCATAGATTACTCATGCAGTCCGTCATACGACCAGATCAGTGGTTGGCTGGAACTGCAACTACTCGGAGAAAGCAGAGTCTTGACAATACTGCGAAATCGATAAAAATAATAGAGCAAATGACAGTCAATTTTTTTCAAGGCTTGTGGCGCCATAAAAAGAAAAATGATTTCTTAGACCTGAGTGATTGGAGACGTTGTAATTATTCAATAAATCAGTTTATTTATGTTAAGAACACTGTAATGCATTGCAATATATGTATACATGGATGTAGAACATTATATTATAATAGAATCTTAAACTAATAAAAATTTTTATACATATTTCATACCATTCGTAATCGAAAGGTCATCACAAAAATAAAAGAATCACTTGACAACTAATTTTCTAAGTAGTTTTTATACGACACAATCTACTTTTAAATTAAAATTTATTATAATCAGTCTCATTTGCGAACCGAGAGACTGTATATTTAACATTTTGAAATTGCATAATAATTATAAAATAAGTTCCTATTACGCCCATCATCTAAAATAATTTATTACTATTATTAGTATTCAAATCACGTACTTATGAATATATAAGTTGTGCTTACAGTTGGAATTAGGGTCAGGTCTATATTAACTATTCCGCATGCTGACAGTTTTAATTTATTTTGTACCAAGTTAATGTTGAATCGCCGAATCTTAAAGAAAAAAGAATACATCAATCAAAATAATGAAATAATTGTTAGTAACTAAAAAAAATTACCTCTGCTTTTGTACTTGCATTGATTGAGTCCTCGTCATACAGCTCACAAATGATGTCACCAATTTTATTAGCCTAAAAATGATTCAACATCAACTTATATGATAAATATATCGATTAATTATAATTGAAATTATTAAAACAGTAATTTGTAATAAGTAATGAATATGGTTGGCATTTACACTGCGGCTAACGGTCGTACATAACTGACTATTAGTTGTCGTTTTTATCCAAAAATATAAAAACCAATTGATACTTCTTGATATTTCCTTAAACTTTATGTAATTGAAAACTGAATAAGACAAGCTCAGATAAATATTAAAAACATTATTTATCATCATCGTAAAGGCAACCACCAGAGATATGAGAATGTGAAATCCATAAGTTTTATTTCCTTCTCGACATAATTTAATTAATTCCAAGTGGACCAGCCTATGAAATCAATTTTTCAATTTGCATTAGTCACAAACAAATTTATAACGAATAATATATATGTGATTTACTTACTTTCCAGTTTTCACAATAAAAGTGTAATCTTTCTCCTCCTTATCGCCATCATCATGAGAACGCACGTTTGTCGCTGAGACTTCATTCGCAATTATTCGATAAAGGGGTACGTCATCTGTGCTTGTCAGCAACTTTTGAAACGTTTCATTTAAGTTTTCAAATTTGTGATGAGCGTACCTGAAATCGACACGTTATTTGACATTTGGTTTAAGCGTGATGCATTGCATACCTGGAGATGTAAATTATACATTACCCTAAAATATTCATGAATGACGCGTCAGCTATAAACACAACAACGATGGGAAAATTTTGCACAAAAAGTGTAATGATTTCTTCTGTTCCTAAATTTCGATGATACTTAGTTATTGCGCAGTTGACAATTATAACAGCGACAATATAAACAAATAGTTTTAGAAATCTGGATAATTCTTTTATCAATATTTTTGAATGATCTCTTTGTATTCCTATTTTTTGTAATAGCAAGTTTGATTTTGCTGCGCTTAGCATACACTTATGCAATCCCTATATGTCATATCTTACGTTATTTATCATTTTTGAGTGTAAATTATCGTCTCGATTATCATGTCATAATTGATCGTCATACCTTCGATTGGAACCATCCTGCCACCAGCACACTAATCGTCACGAACGTATTAGCATAGTAAAACATTCCATTTGTTGTGGGACTCATTTTTGCAAGTTTTGTGACGGCATAATAAGGGTATGCCCGATAATTGAGATACAAGAACGACGATAAAATTATCGAAGTGTAAATAAAGCTAAATAGTTTTCGCGGTTTCCCTATTGGAAACTCAAATATACCAATACCAAAAATCCAATTTGATAGTAACATTGGTAAAAATGGTTTCTCCATGCCTTCGTCTAAATTCAACATTCTCGACAATTTTTCTACAATCAGCACGGTCAAAGTATACGTAGACTAAATAATATTGAAATCTACAAAATGCAACGAAGACAGATACGTCTTTCAAGTCTCACGAGCGACTGCAACCCTTTAGGAAAATTAAATCCATTTCCGTTGCACGAAGTTTTTCTTCTGCATAAAATAAATCAATTATTTCAAGAAGTAAGAAGTTTAGTAATGTAGTGATTTCTTTCATATTGTTCAATATATACATTCAAAACTAATCAAATTTTATAAAAGGAAGCTAAGAAATGACTTGCTCGAGCGTAAAATAGTAATCGATTTATCGAGTGAAAAATAATTGATAAAGCGGAGTCGAGCTACTCTAAAAATAAACGTCGATGAAAAGAAAAAATCAATTCTGTCACTGACGATTTTACTTAAATTAAATATTTGTAAATTGTTATTGGATCCAAGAAGATAATTAAATCAAATATATTATAATAAAATAGTAAAATAAATCATAAAAAAGGAGCATCCCATCTTACATCTTTTTCACCTTAAAGAAAGTATTTCACTGCAAAAATAATTCTTTATATTCAATATTCACACAATTGCATATCAACGCTATAAAATTAAGTTTTTAAAACTATGTTTACAAGAGTTATTGTACTGATCAAGTGTTAAGTGCATTACCTGTATTATTATCAAGAGCCCCAAGAGTATTCGCAGCTTTAAGCATATCCGGTTGATTTTGTATCAAAATCATCAAGTACGTCGTAACAGATCCAACAAACTGTATTAAATGAAAAATTACATCAAATTAGTATTATTGAGAAATGTAAAATTTTATTTTTAAATACTCTGTACACTAACCCCACGAACGTAGCCGAAATCCAGTACAATTAATCCAGAAGCAGTGAAGTACAGAGGATGTTGCATTATTTGCAGAGACAATTGATGAATCTACAATGGCAAAAATACGCAGTTGTTTCAACGGAATTAAAACAACTATTATAGGATCTTACCTCGTCAATTAATTTGTTTTTCGATCTAGGAACTTGTATCTCATGTGCTATTTGACTTGTCTTTTGTGCCTATGAAAATCAACAGATATTCTTATTACATTGACCAGCACATATATCACACTTGAAAAAATTCATCGGGCAATCTTACTTCGGTAGTAACGTTGACCGATATGCGAACCACATGAATCAGGCGGAAAATACTGATGGCAATCCATATCGCTAATGAAACGTACTGTTGGACTTTCTGCTCGAGTGGTATGTAGGGTTCGTTGTAAACGAGGTATAAACTGTAACTGAATCCGGTCAGAAGTAAAAAAGTGGCTGCCATTTGCATTGACATTTGCTTGCTGCAGACATCGTTTACTTTTCGAGAGATCCCACACAAATCCAAATGGAGTTGCCTTCATAGATAAATCAAAAAGGCCTTTTAATATTGTCAGTAATCAGTGAGATGTTTTTAAAATATGGAGTATATACCGTGTCACTTTTAACAGTAATTCCAAATTGTTTTGGTTTTGTTGATAGAAAGTTGGTCGAACAGCGACTTTCCTTTGATTGCACTTCAGGATGTTCTTATATTTGTTAGCGTCGTTGGGATTAGTCGACGACATTGATGAATCTGTCACGCTTTGAATGAGTGCATTCAATCTTTCGAATCTCCTTCCCAACATTCTGAAAATCAATAAATTGAGTATTGCAACATTTATTTTATAAAGAGTTGTAGATTTGGACGTAAGTTTTAATGAAGCGAACTCTTGATATCAAAAAATAATGCAGAATTAGTAGAATTTTAATGGGAAGAGAAAATAGAATTAATAACATTATCACTTAGTTTAATAACAGCTCCCATGTCATTGTATAGAAATTAGGAAGACATGCACGTAATAGGTATGCGTGTCTGTATGTCAGAATTATCGAAGAGGGATGAGGAAGTGAAACGAGAAAACGAGAGGGGGAGAGGTCGAAAGGTAACTACTTTAATTATCATATGAAATATATCTTGATTAACGATCAGCTGAGGGCTGCCCTCAAAAGTGACAAAGTAATGCTTTTAGTATACTCCCAAGTTATATCGTAAAAAAAAATTCAAATTAAATTATATGAAGACTCACGAGATTTGCACACCGAAATTCATTTCGATCGAAGGATTCTGCAGCAACGGGACGTCGAAGATTATTGTTACAAGTATGCCTTCGCGCAGGTCCTCGAAAACGATGCAATTGATCGCAACATCGCAGCAAAATATCAATACCGCGACGACAGACCCCATAATGACTCTTCTAACGATCAGCTTGTACTCCGATATGTAGTCTGGATCTATTCCAAACACTTCCAAAGTCTCGTCGGCTAGTCTCAATCTTTTTAAGATTGCACTCGAACACTGTGGCGAAAGTCGAATATATCTTTGTAAATATAATTTCAATTACAAATGAAATAACGTTACAAGCTTGAGATACATTACGCGATAGTTGATGATAGCCAATACAGTTGACATGGCTGCTATAATTATATTTACCACCAGAATCACTCGATAAACAACGAGTATGATCTTGATGTTGGAGTGTTTGACGGGTACGTAAGTTCCGACGTACCATAATAAAGCTCCGTATGCCAATGATCTGATCAACACGTATAGGATACTCAACTTTGGCCATGGCCGACTGCATGGCATTTCAAAAATCGACAGTCCCAAGAAGGCATTGAGTAAATTCAAAGGGTGCCTCGACTCTTCTAAAGTTTTTCCTTGATTGATCATCTTCGGGTTGACTTTTTTGCACATCTTCGAGTCGTTTCAGCATCACACACAAAAGTCTCGGCAAAGTTTTATATTTGTTCACTTGAGTTGATTCATCAAACTTCGTGTGACAATAACTTACACTGACGTCGAAGACCAAAGTTACGTGTAACTAAACAGCACTTTCCAAAAGAAAATTATAAGCCCTTTTATCCCGAGTGAGAAAAAGCAAACAGTTCACGCGTGCACTGTTGCAGTGGATTAAAGAAGCGAACGTTGCATTAACGGGTACGAAAGTGATCGTTGAAAAATTGATGAACTGTAATTTGCGAGAAAAAAAAAATGCAACACAGCACCTCGGTGATGACTAGCGAGCGCGCTATGAAAATGATGTGTAAAACACGCGCGTGCGGCTATTGTCGAGCGCGTTGAAAGTTTTGTGACTTGGTTGGTCGATCGGAATCTCATGTGCGCGCGTGTGCGGGGTTCACGCCCACACGCCCCACTATAATCTACCACCTTCATGGAAATATACTCTTTGTCTAATATTATTCTTCGTGCTAATTGCTTTGTTAATTGAGGGGAAAGGGACGTTGATACCGGGGGGTAGTTTTATTTGTTTGTTTGTTTGATGACAGGCTCCTGTTCGATGTTTGTACTCTTACTGTAAATTTGAACAATTCTTTGGAGAATATTCAATTTTTATCTGATAAAATTTTAGTAAGAACGTAATAATGGAATAAAAAATAACGATCGATTAGGTTGGGGTGTAATTTCACATTCAAGGATTTAATTTATTGTATAAGTCAATGCAATCTTTCAAACTTTGAAGTTAAAAGCTAAATAAGAGGACATAATAATTATCTTAATATCTAAATAACTATTACAATAGA
>JAWWMK010001092.1:0-36446 GCA_035047105.1 Galeopsomyia nigrocyanea
GTGTAGATATGCGGTGATATTTGGTGATGTGCAGTGATATGTGGTTATATGCGGTGAGGTGTGGTGATGTGAGAGAATATGTAGTGATGCTGTGGTGATGTGTGGTGAGGTGATATGTGAAGAGGTAAGTGGTGTGTTGAGTATGGTGGTGTGTAAGGAGTGGTGAGGTATGGTTGTGCGGTAATATATGGTGATATGTGATGAGGTGTGTTGATGTGTAGTGATGTTGCGGTAGGGGTGTGTTTATGTGTCCTAATGCGTGTAGATATGCGGTGAGATGTGGTGATATACAGTGAGGTATGGTGATGTGAGAGAAGGTGTAGTGATGTGCGGTGAGATGATATGTAAAAAGGTAAGGTATGGTGGTGTGTGAGGAGTGGTGAGGTATGGTAGTTTGGTGATGTGCGGTAGTGTTCGTTGAGGTGTGGTGATGTGAGTCAGGTGTGGTGATGCGTGGTAGTGTTCGGTGAAACGTGGTGAGGTGTGAGGAGGAGCGATGATGTTGATCAGGTGTGAAAAGGTATTTTGAGGTGCGTAAAAGTGTGAAAAGGTGTTGTGATGTGTGGTAGTGTTCGGTGAGGTGTGGTGATGTATGGTAGTGTTCGGCGAGATGTGGTGATGAGTGGTGAGATATCGTGATGTGTAGTGATGTATGGAGAGGTATAGTAAGGTGTGGCAATGTATGAAAATCTATGATGATGTGCGTTAATGTGTAGTCATGCTGCGATGGCGATGTGTGGAGATGTGCGGTGAGGTGTGGTGATGTGAGGTTAAGTGTGCCGATGTGTGAGAAGGCGTAGTGTTGTGCGGTGAGGTGTGGTATGGTGTGGTTAGGTGTGGTGAGGTGTGACTATGTGTGGTGAAGTGTGGTTGTATGTTAAGAGATATGTGGAGTGATTTGTTGGAGACGTGCGGTGATTTGTTGTGATGTGTAGTGATGTTGCGGTGAGGTGTGGTGATGTGTGAGGAGTTGTGGTGGTGTATGGAGAGGGGTTATGATGGGTGGTAAGGTATGATGATAGTGATGTGTGAAGAGGTGTGGTGATGCGTGTTGATGTGAGGTAAGGTGTAATGATGTGTGGTAAGGTGTGCAGTGATGTGTCATGAAGTGTGGCAATTAAATAAAAGAAGACGGTTATATGTTTATAATATTATTACTTTTTTAACACTGGATTTCTTATTTTATTTCGCGTCTCGCGTTTCGTGGGTTTTTAAAAATTCTTCTCCCTCCTTTACTCAGATGTCCGCGGGTTCTGGCTAGGGTTACACATAACCACCCATCACCGCACGTCTCCACACCAGAGCTCTTCATACCGCAACATCACATATACATTACCACTTTTCACCGCACATCACCACACATTACCGCACATCGTCACACATCACGACACTTTACTGCACATCACCACTCCTCACTGCACATCACACCTTTTAACAAAGGGAAAATTGGTATGCGAGTAGGCTGCGGAGAGATTAGAGACTATTTTGAAATCAATTTTTAGCCGCAAACAAGTAAATAAAAATTGTAATTTAGTATGCAACTACGAGAGCCAATTTTATTTGAACTTCTTAAGACAGCGTATCAGGTCTGCTGTTACGATAGCAATAACGAACGTTTTGTTCAAAATTAGCGCTCGTAGTTGCATTCTAAATTACAATTTTTATTTACTTGTTTGCGGCTAAAAATTGATTTCAAAATAGTCTCTAAGCTCTCCGCAGCCTACTCGCATACCAGTTTTCCCTTTGTTAAAAGGTGTGGGGGAGGGGGAGAGATACGTTATTTACAGTTTTATTGATTTTTACTTAAGCTCAAAGAATTATTGAGACTAATGTTTTATCATTCGATCGAAATTTCAGGTTGAATCAAGTTTTTTTAATCTTTTAGTAGCGGCCAGTTAACGACCAGTTAGCGACCGATTATCGACCACACACGGTCGTTATTTGTTTGCCAGGGTGTATAAGCAAAAAAGCTTGATATTCATTAAAAAAAAAGAAAAAGAAACGCGCAACTGAAAGACAAACATCGCCAGCTAATCTGAAATACAATCATCGCCGACGCGACGCGTTGGCAACAGTCTTGCGAAACGATAAATCTCTCGCTGCGAGGCGAGTTGGGAAAAAAGCGATTCGTCCACGTCGCGTCGTCGTCGTCGTCACACGTCCGACAATTCGTTAAGCCCATGTCACTCAAAGTGCTAGAACTTCAAGTATGCTTGTATCTTCCTGTTATAGCAACAACGAGTAGTCCAATCGTCAACGATACAACAATCAAAACGTCGGCGTCGTCGTTAACGACGACAGTCAAGGTCACGACTATAACGCCAGTGCTACCGAGACAAGAGAAGCTCGTAGGCCTTCTCATCGACAACGCGACGACGACGTCGACAAGGAGAAGGAGTGGTGACAGTTCCCTCGAGGCAAACGTCGACGAGTCAACTAGTGAATCCCCTAGTTCTACTTCGGGCGGTTTATTGATGACCATTAGCGCAACGACGACGACTACGACGACGACTACGCATACGAATCTTATGTTACTTGGCAAAAGCGTCAGTTCGTCAAAGTCGAAGAACGAACTCGTTCCTGGTGGTCCGAGAGACGTCAAACCTGCGCTTAAAGTTAATAACGTGGTAAGCGTGCAAACTACACTTCGAATGCTTCTTGTACAAAATCAACGTGTGTAATCGGTACGATGAAATTACAGAATCAAGGCTACTTCGGCGGTAAACTCGGCTCGGTACTGGGCAAATATTCACCATACTTCGAGGACGGCCAACAGGAAATGAACATGACCGCACGGATCGGTAGCACGGTCATGCTTGACTGTGTGATCGGCATGCTCGGCAACAAGACGGTAAGTGTGTTTTTGTTTGTGTGTGTGTGCATACGACCTTATTGAGCACTATATCTATATGTATATTTATACGTATATGGATGCTAGCTTGCCGATCGAGTTTGCAAAGTCAAATTTGTCGCAGCCAGAGTTTCCTTTGGCGCGCTCGGGCGTTTGTGCATATAGTTCTAGTTCGGGGAATAGTTGCCGATAAAGCGTTCTGTGTGGATTTGATGTGCTTCATTAGAGCAAGCATCGCTATATAGCTTCGCAGATCACGATAAATAGCGAGTTCATGTAACCATTGTGGACACACGCTGCCATGAATTTCGAACTTTTCGAGTAAAGTTATTACCGAGATCGCGATGAAAAAAAATGTCTAAAAGTAATTGTAGATTTAAAAGTGATAAAAACAAGCATTAGTTGCGAAAGAAGAAGCTACATCTACTGTGAAACTGTATGATAACGAATGCAACCCGACAATACCCAGCACAAGAAGGTATCGAAAACTCGTAAAATTGAATTCGAACAAGCGCAGTTTCCCTCCCTTGGAAGAAACAGCGCGGACAAAACTCGTAGAAAATGCTATCGAGATACGCGATGCGATCACTTCCCTCCTCCCTGTCTTGAATATCTTCACGGATGAATACTCCGATAGATCGCATAGCCGCATCTCGGTCGTGTCAATGCGCGAAACTCGCAGAGAGAGAGAGAGAGAGAGAGGGGGAGAGAGCAGCAGCAGTAGCTACCACGAACAAAAGAGAGAGAGAGAGAAAGAAAAAAACAAGCTTTTCGAATGATTTGCATAACGAGAATCGGGCGCGCGGAGCTTGAGTTTGCCACATTGGCCTATTTATCTCTCTGTTGGATGGAAGGCTGAATTGGAAAACGAGAACTTCGACCTTATTTAGATGGAACGGGAGATCCCAATTTCTACGACTTCTAGATACTACTCTTCGTTGAATTCGGAAGTGAAGATTTTTTTTCTTTTAAAAACGACGATCGAACTGCCTATACATTTATTTTTTATATTAACTCTCGACGCGTTGTAACCCGGACAGTTCATTTTTATTCGAACGCAATGAATGTCAACATCAATGTAGATTTAGTGGACTCGTCAACATCAGTGAATATTTTTTATAAGAGTTATGATATTCCCCCCGTATAAGGGAATATTGAAATCATAGTTTACGAGCGTCATAAACATCTGATGGATTAACGTCTTTTTCTTCTTTTGTTTTTTATTGGAATAGATTTTGAAATAGCGTTCCGCGGACGTAAAATTTTGAATTCATGACTCGCGATTGCGGGAAAAAAAAACAATTTTTTATTCCGGTCAACAAAACTGTCTATTTGATTTAAGCATGCGGAAAATTCTAGTTTTTAACGACTTTCAACTTGAAAAAATCTTTATGAATGAATTCTCGAAGTTATATTTGAAGGTAATCAACATTTTCTTCAAGTCGTTTTGAACATTGAATTTTCCACAAACGATTCAGATAAAAAGAAAGTTAAAAAAAAGTAGAATAATATCTCAAACAATGATCAATAAAGCTAAGAGAGAGATAGAGCTACAGATACAGAATGCTAGAGATACAGAATGCTTTCAATGCATCTCTCCCTTGGAAAAATCTCATGAAAAAGCGTAAGTACCCAGGAGTTTTCGCGTCTCTCTCTCTCTCTCTCTCTCTCTCTCTCTCTCTCTCGCGAGAAAGAGAGAAAAGCGACGGCGTTGCATCACGCTGGCGCGCGCGACCTTATTTCCGTAGTACTAGCAACATCTTCGCGCGCCATCTTGGTATAAAGTCGAGTAGTAGTAGTAGTAGTAGTAGTAGTATTAGTAGTAGTAGTAGCACACAAGGAACGCGCTTTTCTTCCCGCGGGTGTGACACTGGAATTGTTCTCGGCTGCGCAACACGCAAGAACCTGAAAATCCAATTCGAAAGAAGCGAACTTATACCGCGCTTTGGGTATCTTTATATGCCGAGTGTCGATCAATAATGCATCGGATTTTCTATGCAAGCAATGGGACTTGGGACTGGGATGAAAATAATTTTTGCATATACGACCATTTCCCCCCCCCCCCCCTTCTTCGCTCGTTTTACTATGGAATTTACGGGGACGATGCTTGCACACGAAAGTCGATTGTGAGTTATTGGCTTCTCTATATTAGCTGCTTTAAGCGGGATTTCGCGTTAGTTTAGTCGGAGAGGTAATTAATGCTGCAAATTTATGCTGTATTTTTTCTTTTTTTTGCTTTTACTTTTGCACTGGAAATGCTCTCGTTTATCTAAGTTGCTTTTCGTAAAAGTTATGAGAGCGCTTATGTTTTATGCAGAGTTTTTTTCGAACAAACAACAACAAAAAATTTGCACGCGGAAAACTCTATGTACGGTAGATTTGCATTTTTTATGGATTGAAAGCGATGTTCTGGGGCAAAGTTTTGTAATGAAAAGAAATCAACATTGAGTTCAGTTTTTCCAGGCGTATAAGTATTTTTCATGAAAAAAGTTCGGACAGGAAATGCGAGAGAAAGAATAACTTTATATCGAGTTTCGGAAATACTTATTTTGTTTTATTTGATATATTGAACTTTGAAATTCATTCATGAAAATTTCCTTCGATAAATCTGTGCACCAAAAACGTCGAAAATGAAACAACCCCCAGAAACTTCGTTGGGTCAAACTTTTCCAAATGATTTGATACATTATTATAAAACGTTTTTCAAGTTCGCGAAACTCGATAACGCGCCAAAGTTGTCTTAGCTAAGTGCACTTCCACATTCAAAACTTTGAATCGCTCCAAAAACACAACCACGCTCTCTCTCTCGCAGTCGCCTCGTTTTTACAGCTAATGCGTTTCCAACTGCCATTAGTATTTTCCTTATCCACGAAAACTTAGTCCCGTGAAAAATAAGTCCAAGCTCAAGCGCTCGAAAATCTCTGCTGTTACTGCAAAAAAAAATCTCTTGTTACGATGGAAGAGTGAACAGTATCGGTTTCACCCCAAAAGCAAAACAACGAGCAGATAGGTGCATGTTACGTAGGTGAAATATGAGTGTCAATAATGTACGTGCTGGGAGTCAAAAGCGTGTACACGGAAGGGTCGAAACGCGTGCCAATTTTCTCTGGTGTGGAAAAAAAGCGGTTTACGTCTGTAAACACAGTATCAGTTTTTTTATGTTGGGGTTGAAACTTCTTTCGTTTACCAACGAAAATAAAACTTTCTTTG
Source organism: Galeopsomyia nigrocyanea (assembly GCA_035047105.1). Taxonomy (NCBI): domain Eukaryota; kingdom Metazoa; phylum Arthropoda; class Insecta; order Hymenoptera; family Eulophidae; genus Galeopsomyia; species Galeopsomyia nigrocyanea. The sequence continues at coordinate 6,062 of JAWWMK010001092.1, forward strand.
AGTATAAGAGTGCTATTCAAATTTTTGATCGATGCGGAGAAGCAACGTTGATTTCTTCAAATCTAATTTATTTTTTACAGTTCTCTTTTGATAATCGCCAGGAAGTTATTTTTATTTTTGCAAGTAGAACAATCTCGATATAGTCAGACAGTTAAAATATCGAATGCTTTATTTTCATGTACGTTCAAATTCTCGTTTTCATTTCAAAATCTATTCAGCAAAATCATCAAGCTACACCATTATTCATTGTTCCTACAAAATATAAAGTGTAATGCAAAAAATTGATACACAAATAATTAACCATTAGCAGCAAGCACAGATTTTAATGATTATTAAGTCAGTGATGATTTTAATATCTATAATTCAAATAATTAGCTGCTATTATTATGGGTACTTATATTTTTAAATATATTTGGGAATATCGACTGTATTATAAACATATAGTTCATTCGAATATAATAATAAAAATCGAATAAAGGAAATCCGAAACTGGCGATTTCCATTAATTGGGATGCATTCTGAAAATAATAATTGAAATGTTGCCTGGTATCAATTTGATTTCAATAAAACTCGAAGCAATATCAAACTCACCTGTAGACTCGATATAAATTTCGCTCGTAACTTTCCAAAATGAACATCCAAAAATACTGAAATAAAGCAAACGCGCATCTCGTCGAAACTTTCGCAGAAGTCAAGCTAATGCGGTGAGATAGGAAAGTGGAATCATGCCATAAAGCTCATTCCTCGGCTCTTATCTTCGCTCGTTCACTTCTCTCTCTCTCTCACTCGGCCAATCTTTCTCGCTTCAGCGCGGAATCCTCTTTGGAGATGTGATATTTCCTCTCGTGTCTGACTGAGCCGTGCGCTCGCATCGCTATACGGCTAAAGAAAGAGAGAGAATGGCAAAGCCTGAAGATCAAACGCACATAAAAAACCATCAATTACGCCGTACACGCGGCCACGACAAGCAAATATTAGCTAGCCACTTTTCCGGAGAATCGAGAGCTCTATTCTTTTTCTTTTTTTATTTCTTTTTCTTCGTTTTATTTGTCTTCTCTCGTTGTCTATACTTTTTTCGCTCCGATGACATTTTCTTTTGTGTCGATATGTAATACTTTGTTTTTTTTCTTTTGAGAGCTTTCTGGAGTTACGAAGGACACACGTGTAGTTAGTTTGAAATCGAGATCTTGAAAGTAGGCGTCAACAACTAGAACGGAAATGATATCTGTCGGGGATTAAAATGGTTTCCGGTCCGCTAATGCGATTATTGGCGATTCTATCAATGAAGTTTAATATTCGATACGAACGTAATTCCAATGTTCTCGACAATTGGAAATAAAAAGATTTAAAATATTCAATATCCCTCTCGATCAAAAAAAATGTAAATCCTTCGATAATTCGAAAATACTCGAATTCGTCAATTTACGCTCGACATCATCTCAGCTATTCTGATAATTCGTAACCGCGCCGCGGGTATTTTTCAATAATAAAAAAAATTCCGAAAGCTGACGGTAGCGTGAAATTTATTCCTCGCTGCCTTATATATAGCACTTTCCACTCGATGGACATTACAGAAATACAGAATATCGACAAGCCGCACCGCTGGTTTTGAAATATTCGTAATAATTCGAGATGTAGTATCGCGCGAGGGACGAATATTTCAAAATGCCAAATGTATCGGGGGGAGAATGCGAAATGACGTTTTCGCGAGGTTGCTATTCATGAGTCGTCTGCTTCTGGGCGCAACGCGGTGAAGCAATGCTTAGATTTCTGAATTTTTCACTGGTTTTTTTTTTCTTTTTCTATGCTTTTCAGGTGACGTGGTCCTACCGCAGTAATGACGTATTTCGATTGCTCACCGTCGGACGCAATGCCTACAGCGTCGATGCCAGAATCAGCCTGCATTTCAAGTGAGCAACATTTTCGATTTAAAATATACATTTTATGAAATCACGTTTCGTTTTGACGTTTCGCCAATATCACGTGTTTGCCGTGTAAGGGAAAGTGTCGACTAGAAGACAATTTTTCAATTCTTTCAACTTCAAAAAAAAATCCTCGAACTATCGAGTATCTGAGTCTCCCTCTCTCGACTTTTCTCTGATGGCAGCCGTATGAAACTCTCGAGAGCAATTGATGCGAGACGATCTTGGGGAATGCATTTTTCCAGATACCCAACGAATTGGAGACTGAGAATCCAGTACGCGACTCCACGCGATTCCGGATTGTACGAGTGCCAAGTTGCGACTTATCCGCCTTTGGTGAAGAAAATTCACTTGCTCATAACCGGTAAGTTGATCGACTCCTTCCTTTATCAATAGCTTGCTAAATTAAATTCCTCTGTGCAAATACTTCGATGGGCTTTAAATTTAAATGATTGAACGCAAAAGCTAACAAGTTTGTGTTCAGTAGAGTGCAAATTTTTCATTATGGTTATTGAATCGCTTTTGTTACGACGACTACTCCAATAATTAAAACATAACAGAAAACTAATTCATCAATAAAATCAATAATAAATATTGAAACCAACTGATAATTGAAATGAATTTACATTTAATCCATTACTATCCATTTACTTTACCGCGACTAAGCTAAAACAAATTTAATTTAACATTATTTTAACTCAGAAATAGAAACGAATAAAAAGATCGACAGAGAGGAAAAAAGACAGCGTAACTCCATCTGAAGTATAAGAAGAACAAACCGTAAGATGAACTCGACATTGGTATTTCCTCGATAGGTCAAAAAGAAAAGTTGTCGTTGTGGTAAAGAAAAGCAGGAACTCGTGCCTCTACGATTTCCCGTCTTGGCGAAAAAAGACTTCCCCATCGTCGTGGCTCTTTTTGTCCACCGCGGCGTCCGGTTAATTTCATTGCGAACCACATATTACTCCCCTCACTTTTTTTCCAGAAATTCAATTTGACCGTTAACTTCCAAAAAAAAAAAAGAAATACACTTCGCACGTGTATCAATGAGAACAAATATTGCAGTGCAGCCGCCTTTGAGGGCATTTTTTTATTATTGCCGACTTGCAAGAAATAGACTAGTTTTGCTTCGTTGGGTTTATATCGATCAATTTAGCAATGAAAGAAGTTGAAGCTATTGGTGTTGTAAAAAGCACATTTTCCACAGACATCTCATAATTTTCTTCTTTGTAAATTATTTACAGTACTTTTTATTTCCATTGCGTATTCTTTGTTGTCAAACAAGGATAGTAAAAATCGATCACCTCCACTGTTAACACCAATCAGCGCAACAAAAAAAAATGCGAACAATTTTCAAACAAAAACTCAATAGTCCTCCAAAAGAATACCAAATCTAATATGAAAAAGCCAACGTACAAGCCGCGCGCCTTCACAATTGACAAGCGTACTTTTGGCTGCTACAGCTGCAACTCGTTGAAAAAGCGTATAGTGCACGTAGCCCAATTTCTCAAGTCTGCACATACACACACACGTACACTGTCTCAATCGTTCGTCGTTGAGGTCCATAAAGGACACGAAAGCATTTCCTTTACCCTTTTGCGTTGGAAGGAGTAGTAGTTGCACGGCTGGGTAATCCGATCCGCAAGACAGAGACGTCGGCGCTGTGGGAATAAAAGCCACACGGAGAGAAAGTTCGAAGTTCGCGCTCGCGCGAGGACATTGTTACGAAGAGTGAACCGATGGAGCGTAAGGCTATTCCTTTGACTCTCTCTCTTTCTCTCTCTCTCTCTCTCTCTCTCTCTCTCTCTCTCTCTCCCTCCTATAGATTGATAAGCGCAGCAACGAGCACGTGATCTCTCTTTGTCTTTGCGACCTAGATTAGAAGTTTTTTCACGGCTGTGCGTGTAATTTCGAGCGTACTTTTTTTTTGAAGGACTGTTTTGTGTTTTACGCGAAGAGTGATTGGAGAGGACGGAAATGCACCCGCACCCGCGTGCGAGTGAGTGTGAGTAGTGTTGAAGGGGCGAGCTTTGTTATCGCTGCGTGCACATAGGTCGGAAACCTACTTTCCGTACGAGTGGCTTTTTTTTCTCTCTTTTTTTTTCTTCTCGAATTTTCCGAAGTTTCGACGATCATCGCGCGTGTTCGCTTATTGGAGAGATCAGATTTAATGAAGAGTGAATTTTTCGATGATACAGTCTAATTAATATTTCAAAAATACAAATTTTCATTGTCAATTAGCATACGTATGGCATTTAACATCCAATTCATCACGGTAATTAATTAATCATCACAGTAGTAGGCTAACGAAGCAGTAGTAGCAGCAGCAGTAGCAGCTTGGCAGTAATCGCTAAAGTAGAGAGCCTAGTTATATCCGAGCGTAGCATATCCAAACTGCAGATGAGAGTTGGAAGCGCAAACTAAAAGTCATCCGAACGTCGAGTAAGAGAGAGAGAGAGAGAAATGTAGATCGACGTTGAGAGAAGAGAAACAAGCCAAGAAATAGCAGAAGAGAAGCTAGCTATCTGGTAGTATCTATGCACTCAGCCGAAGATGATGGCTTGCTTGCTTTAAAGTAGGTCGAATCTTGAATGGCGAAAGACATACACATAGAGAGAGAGAGAGAGAGAGAGAGAGAGAGAGAGAGAGAGAGAGAACGGGGAAGTTTGCAACTAGTCGCTGGTGCTACTACTAGCCTCGCGGGCACACATAGGACAAAACGAACCGCAATACTACGTGATTTCCGTGTCGCTCTCTCTCTCTCTCTCTCTCTCATCCCTACGTCTTATGCCTTCAACTCACGTAACACCGATATCCCTGCCCTCGTTATGTATACAGCTAGCACATACTTCCACTTGAATTTCCAGTGAAACTCAACCTTTATACATACATATACGCAAGTCCAGACAGAGATATGAACAGAGACAGACAGCTCGACCTACACACACTTCTCTAACGTCTACGTACATGTACCTTGCATGCTTTGTACAGTTATAAATGATGATCGTGTATGCTCTGCCACACACACATACGCGCGCATGCGCGCGCTTATATATCTGTCGGAGAGCAAAAGTCGCGAATTCCTTGAGAAATGCTCTCTCACCTTTTGTGTTCGTCTGTGTATATAGCGTGACGAGTTGTTTGAGAGAGAGAGAGAGAAAAATGAGTCGAGAAAAGGTGACTTGCGTAAGTACCGATACGAAGGAAATTGATAGTTGATTCGTGTGTTATGATAAATAGCGATTCTTAAGTGGGGTGGTTATCGAAAGTTTTCCATGCTGTTGTGATGATTTTGCGATTTTTCGTCTGGATGGGTGGGGTGTAATTTTGAGGGAAAATGAATTGGAGAGCGTTGATTGATATGTCGGGGAATATTGGTAAATTGCTTTCGTCGAAAGCGTGAATCGAGCGTTTATTGAGAGTAATAAGGCGAGCTTGTGAAGTCTAGTATACTGGCAATTACTTCGGTTAATGAGAATTCAAGTAAAGTATAGCTAATTAATTTTGCAGTAAATTGAACGATCATATTTTGACAGCCATTGAATAGCGATGAATTAACGTCAATTGACGCATGGAGAATCTGAAAAGAACACATTATGATTGACTTATTGGCTTTTAAGATTCATTCATCTTTCCGATATTCAATTCATCGAGCTTAAATAATTACATGTTTATTCATTTTTGACTCATGATTTATAGAACGTTGATCCTTTCAACTTTACTTTATACAAGAAATCTATCAACCGCGTGAATTTCCCCTCCCCCAAAACATGATAACTATGTTATTTCTACCCTCGAACTTACGAATAGAAGTGATAAATGATAGACATTTCCAAATTACGTCATTAAAATGCATCATCACGAAAATTTGATGAAACTTAAAAAAAAACAGTTCACAACACAACATCCAAACGAAAACTATAAGCAACCGTTAATTAAAAATCGAAACATCGAAAATACAATTAATTACAACGAAGCAATTAGATAATCTCATACATCTTGCAAACGTCGCTCGTCTACAATCATCGCTTTCAAAATGAAATGATCAAGAAAATTCCTCTCACGTTCCCTAATTAATCAACGCGTCACTATATCTTCCTTATCGTAACTAATTAATTGATCTCCCCCAAACCCAATATTTTTCCCTTCGAACGCGCGCCACTCGCACTTCGTAGTCTTTCTATTTTTCCTTCTATTTCTATACAAATATATAAGTCCTCGAACGCAACGTATTTATCCAAGTCCCTAATCTGCTGTCGCGTGCCTGCGAAGTAGATACAGCAGAGAAGAGAGAGAAGGAGGAGGGGAGAGAGGTTTGCTCAGCCACACGGAAAAATAGATCGCATTCGCCTGGCGTTGGCAGCTTTAGCGTGAAAAGCTCAAACGTTGCGCGAGCTTAGAGAAGCTTTATCGAGAGAGAGAGAAAAGCTTGCGTTACCCTGGCATTTATAAAGAAACGAGTTACTATAAATTGAAACTGTCAGACAATGGATATTCTTCTAAACGAACGATTGTTTTGTTCGATTGGTACATATCAATTTACTTTTTACATTTCAACTTTGACGTTGAATACTTGCTTCATATTCATTTTTACGCGTATTAGCAAATTTCCACGAAGTTTTGATGAAAATTCGCTGTAAATTTTAGTTTACCGCGAAAATTTTGTGCTTGCGCCTAGCCAGCTGTTGAAGCGAAAATTTGCACCGCCAAAAACTGTAACATTACTTTGTAAGTTTCGAAATTTCTCAACTATTTAGCATGTTCCAAAAACGCAAAATTTAAATGATCGAGGCTTCTCAAATTCCATACAATTTTGTTATCGATAATTCAGTATTTCTTCTTTTTTTTACTCATCAATTCTACTGCCGAAAAAAAAATTTTGACAATTACGCAGGCAATAGAAAAAAGCGAAAGAAATTTAGCCCAAAAACAAAAAATCGTCATCCACCAAAACGTTGCAGTTGTGAGATTCATTTGTTTTTTTCCCCGTCGCGCGATATTTTTCATAGCTCCCCCCACCCCCTCCCCTCTTCCACATTTGTCCAGGAGCATTTAATGGTAAAAAATTACCGTCGGCTATAGAGCCGAGACGCGAAAATATATATATGTATATGACACACGCCATTTTTTATTATTGTTTTTGCGCAAAGCTTGGCGCGAACACATTTTACGATCTAAGCCGCTAGGATTAGACTGGCGCACTCGTAAAAACGTAATAAGGTGTTACGCCCGAGCAAAATGCCTTATATATCCACACACGACTAGAGGAGAGAGAGAGTGGCGCGTATTTCGTATACGTAAAATTTTTCGCATACTTCTCTCTCGCGCTAAATCTCTCACTCGAGGTGGTAACCCTCTAACGGTTTCATTAAAACAGCGCAAAGCTCGACGAAAACGATTGTGTTTATAAGTTCCTCTCTTTCTTTTTCTGGAATAGCTCGGCGAGAAGTCTCGACGAAAAAAAAAAGAATAGGAAAAAAAAAGTCCCCAAAGAATTCTAAGCACTATACTCTCTCTCGCGCGTTGGCAATGCGATCGTAATTTTAAATTACCGAGTAATAAACGTAACTATAATTTTCAGCGAGCGCTTTTAATTAAAATTAATGATGCTATTACACTCGGGACGATAAACGTATGAAGTATCTCTCGGGCGGAAGAGTGAATCTTTCTTTCTATTTCTTTTTATTCAGAAGCGTACAATTAAATTTTTCCGAGCAGAAGGTTGAAAAAAAAATCTGTGAGAGCCTAAGTAGGTATCTCACTATATCCAATTTAAAGGATATATAAGCTCACCCAGAGCCATTCGTCTCAAAGGCAAAGAGAGAAAAAAAATTGGAAAGAAAGAAAGCAGCAGCAGTGGTAGTAGCAGCGGCGATACGGCAAAAGAGGATTACTAATATATACCCGACGCCGCCGCCGCCGCCGCTTCCCTTTTGCGCACCCTCTTTATCCGCGAAGCGCAGTCGTGGCTTATTAAATTCTCCGCGGACGAAAAAAAAGAAGAAGAAGAAACGAAACGAGAGAGAGACAGAAAAGAGACTCGGAGCGTCACGCGCACAACGCGCCGATTCGACGAAGATAAGCCAAGACAATAGTACGAGCTTCCTTTCAGTGATTGTATTTCGAAGATTTTTTCTTTCTTCTGCTGATGTAGAATGAGCTAATTAATGCTGTATTAATAAAAACGAAGTTTCTTTTTTTTTCTTTCGCCCGTCGGATCGGATTTGCACGCGAAGAGGAGAGTTGTAAAATAAATCTGCCGTTGAAAAAAGCTCGTAAAGTAAAATCCAATCCAACGTCGGGAAGGAACTTCCAAATAATGAGAGCGTCGAAAGGAATTGTTACCAATGTAGACGTGTATTTTCGGAACTAGAGCAACTATACGATAATTGCAAATCGATCGTGCTGCGCCGCGAGAAAAATCGATCAATCAAGTTCGCTTTTCTCGCGTTGACACATTGCAAGCATGACGAATCGCCTGTCGGGTCAACTTAAGTGGCTTTCGCCCTTTTGTTTTTCCTTCTTCCCCCGCGAAAACGAAAGGTAAACATCGAGAAATTAGTATTGATCAATAATGATTTTTTCTTTTTTGTTTACTCTTCGCGCAACGTGACTGGATAATTGGGTTACGATATCAACGCGCGACTTCCGTTTATCACGCGCCTGTGTATACCCACGCTATATATAGTGACACAGTAATTTCGATTGATGAAAACTTTTATGCTTTATTATCTCGGCGATTCCTTTCCTCATTTATCTTTTATGCTGGACGTTTCAATTCATTCGCTGAATTATTAGCTCTTCGTATGAAACAAAAAGTAATTTTAATCCAATCGTTATTTCAGACACTTATTGAACTTTTCATCGTTGATAGTTATACGCGTATTGCAGGTAATGAGTCTGATAGTAATCATGATATATTCCATAAAAATTAAGTCGTCGTTACTTCGGAAAATAAAATCGAAACTGCGTATTTTTACTTTCTCGTAAAATCGAAATGACCACGCGCGCAATGTCTTTTTTGCCGTCGTTTATTTTTTGTTTCTCCTCTCCTATTAGTGTTGGAATATAACGGCACAGATAAAAACTCAAGGAGATGAGGGGGTAAAGACGATGAAGTCGAGTTCATAACAGCTTGCAGGTTTTGCGCTGCTTCGAATGTAAACCGTTCGCTCGGTGGATCACTGGGAAAAACCCATAATATTTGCATAGAGTTGCGGCTGCTGCAAAGCCGATACTAGCCGTGTTGAATTTTGATTGTGAATGTCGTACTCGCTGAATACAAAAATAATAGACTATGTCGTGGCTTTTGAGTTTCATGTAGAATGCATAATTGACTGACTTTATGAAAATTAATGTTGTTGTATGTAATTTAAAAAATGTTATGAATAGTTCTTTTAGGATTTCTATGTTACAGCTCGATCAATTTTGTAATTTATATTTTAATCAAAATGTAATTAAATTTTTAATGAAAATTCGCAATAATTCATATTATATTCATGAAAATGTAATTAACAATTATATGCTGACATTTTCGATTGATTGCTTCAATAATCACATGGATTATTTCATATTGACATTTACGTAATTGGATAAATAAATATTTGCAGCTGCAATGTTATAACGAGACGTAATTAAATGATGGAATGACGTGTTAAAATAATTGTTTTTAGAGCGGGGGAGACAGCTTTGCGAACAAATTGGAATTAATTTTGCAAGCAAATTTACGAGCTCGAACTTGCAGAAGTTATGTATATAAACTAAATGCGGACATCATTAACAGAGTAATTAAATGCTCTAACTTTGACGACTAACAAGATAATCATGAATAGTAACAATTATAGAGTGGCAAAGCAATATTAAAGTTAGCGGAACAAATTTTCCATAAACTCATTCATCAAACTGTCGTAAACATCCAACTAATAACAGCGAATCAATAACCTTGTCGTTCTAACACACTTTTAAAAATGCAAAAAAAAAAAAACAAGAGCACTCGACGAGGAAAAAAGGAGCAAAATTGGCAAAGCCAAGGTAAACAAGTCAAGTTTTTCAATTTGCAGCACCGATCCTGGTAATAATGGACGACTCAGGCAGGATAAAGTCCGGGGAGCGCCACCTTAAGGCCGGCAGCGAGTTGCGTTTGCGTTGCGAGGCGCGAGACGTGCCCGAGCGCTATAATGAAACTGTCATTTGGACCAGAGGAGACGAGATCCTCAGCGAGGACGTTAGGTAAATAACGCATCGAAAGTTAATTAAAATCTTCGCTTTTTTCTCTCCCTCTTCGATATTCTCTTTTCGATTGGTAATTGAAAGTGATTTTAATTTGAAGCGAATCTCTTTCTCAATTTATATTCGCCTATCGATTCGCTCTGTATTATAGTTATGTTTAATTTCGACTTCTTTTTTTTTTGCAGTGAAAATAGAACTGTAGAGTATCTGGACGGCCGAGAAATTCAAGTGATTGTCAGTACATTACTAGTGGAGAGAGCAAGCCCACGACACGCTGGCAATTATAGCTGCGTCGTACCTGAAAAAGCTAAAACCACCGTTGCGGTACACGTACTCAATGGTAAGTTACATTTGAAAAAAAAAATTTTTTTTTCGTTCTCCCTTTTACAGTACAGTACATATTCGAATAGCAGCGAAAGCGCATCAAATATTTGATAGCCTCGTAAGAGATATGCGCCTCTTCTTTTTTTTTTATTAGCCAGCACGCTCGAGAGTTACTGAAGTGCGTGAGCGGGAGAGGAAAAAAAAGGGGGTTACGCGCTCGCGCTTCACTTTCACCCGTGTATATAAAGCTCGATCGACCGAGAGCTAAACTTACGCATACATAAGCGCGCATGCGGTGGTATTTACTTTTCTCGGCTGTCTATTTATAACTGAAGCCTTGATTGACGTGACCTATACTCGATTACACTCTGCTTGTGAAATTGCAATGAAGAGTTTTTTTTTCTTACTAATTGGGTATTTGTATTATAACATTGAGTAGAATGTCTCCATCGATGCGGATTTTTATTTTGCATTATTAGCAACTCAGATAATTAACGATCGAGTACATGGGAGTTTTATTAAGAAAACTGCAATAATTAAACAATTATTTTGATCAAACTGATAATCAAATTATCCACGAACTTTCCATTAAAAAATGGACGGTTTTAAGCGTAAAAATAACTGCCAAGAAAAGCAAGCTCTTTTTTTCATTACCCCACCCTGTAAAATTTCGAATCGATGAGAAAACTTGTCTCTCGCATAAAGAAGTCGAAAAATTTTTTTAAATCATGTAAGTGCTTCGTCGTAAGCTTTTGGCTGGAAGTAAGTGCGAGTTGCACATATAAGGCGGTACTTCATGAGCTCAAGCTAAATTCAAGAGGAAAAATGGCTGACGTTTTTTTGGCAAGCTCAGGCGATTCGTAATCCGCGGATCCCGCCTGTTTTAATTCGCTCGTTTATTAACTACTTAGCGGACTTTCAATTGCGCGAGATATGACGCTGACGAAGTTTACTTTTGCTGTTGCGAGTTAGAAATAAAAACATTTTTTTTTCTTAATTGTCAGCGTTTTTTATGTCACTGTCAGAAATGTTTAAAGTATTGAGATTTTATTATTATCGAGTAAAAAAGGAAATTTTAAACTACATGTAAACAATATTAAATTTTCATGCTATTGATACATTAATTTTGAAGTGCCCGATATATTCAATAAAAACATCGGCACGAGAAATTAGCCAAGTTATCCATCGGACCTCACATGTTTCCCCAAAGAATCCCACAAAATCCCTACTCGTCCTTTCCGGTATAATCCATCAGCGATGACTTTGGATTGATTGATATTCAACACGGACAATGACCTTGAAAATACAAAAAGCCACGTATGCGAAATCCAGTCACCAAATCCGCTCGTGGCACGATATAAAGGAGAAAAAAACACCGAGGCAATTCTTTTGACGTCAATTTCTAGACGCGTATAAGCGGGCAAGGCTGAGAAGTACGATAATGCGGATTTGAAGGCTTCCTTTTTTCCAGGAGCACCACTACTGTCTTTTGTTCTGACATCTTTGCTTTTACTGGCGACGTTCGGTCTTTTCATATGCCAGAATACATATTTATCAAATGTAAAATTTTTCTTTGAGTAAACTTATGTTATTGCTATTAGAGAGGATGGAGAATAATTTAAATTGCAATATGGCTCATTTGCAATTCATGAACTAAAAATGCAAACACGATTGCAAAGTCTTCTAAAAAGTTTTATTTAAATAAGTATAAAAAATATATGTTATCAAATTTCCAAGATCAAATTTGACTATTCCCACAAATACCCGAGTAACCCAACTCTAGAAACATTAACGCAACAAAAAAATTGTCAGCATTATGATAGTTACCAATATGCGTCCAACGCCCCGAGCTAGATAACGAATAGCATTTCATAATTCTTCGCAGCGCGTGCAACTGGTTCATATATGCGTGAAACGCAAAACGTGTGAAAAAAAAAAAGAAACGCATACTCAAACGACCTAATACCACACGAAAATGAGAACACGGCACACAACAACGCAGTACTAGGTACGAAAAAAAACGACGACGACGAAGAAGCAGCAGAAAAGCCCTATCGTCACGGGACTTTTTTTCGCGGACGCGCGTTCATTCTCCGTGGACGTGACATTTCACACGCTCGCGCTAGAAATTCAAATGTATCTCACTCTCGTTTGGCGCGCGCGTTTTTCTTTCTTTATATTCTTCTCTTTTTTTTCTTTTTTGCATGTGTGTTGCGCACATCAGCCGTGCGCGCATACGAGAGTTGCGCAAAAAAAAAAAACGCTAATGCGACGCTCGGGCTTCTACATTGTGTCGGGAAAAAGAAAGAGAAGAGAAAAAGAGAGAGAGAGAGAGAGAGCAGCTGCAAAACGCGGGTTAGCGTTAAATTTTTAATAGTGTACGCGAGCGTTACTTTGAATTTTCGCGCCTTAAATTGCCCGGCGCATTAAGGAGCGTGTAATGGTTATGGCGTTACACGCTCGAATGGCTATCTCACTGAAAGTATTTCGTAATAGGCCATCCGTGGGAACAACTTTTTTTTTCTCGCTCCTTTTTTCGCATTATTCGTTGTTTTTTTATGAAAAATTGTGCACTCTTTTAGCAAAGTTTTATGTTTGAAACTTGTTTTTTTTTTGGCATATACTAATTTTAATAGTGTGGGCGTTTTTATTCACTAAATTTCATTTTACGTTAAACTTACGTTCGACAGCAGGTTTGTAAAAGTCCTCGAATTAAACGAACTAAAATCTTTACATTAATATATGAAATAAATTTCCACGTCAAATATCCAAGTAATTAATAATTAGCTCTGTTTTAATGGCAATTTCAAGTAGAATAATCAATAATTGGTCAGACACGATGACATTCGATTATACATAATAAATTTTTGCATTTACAACTATTTTATTTCAAACCAGAATCTTTCGTAGAATAATCTTTCAATGCATCATGCACTACATACACCAAACCCTAATATTGGAATTGCAAGCCCAAAACCTTTAGAGCAGCTTTTGTTCGATAAATGGGCACAATAGCGAATACGAAGCCAGAGATTTCACTCGATCGGACAATGCACAAGTATAAGCTGCTTCTCGGGAATCTTTTGATAATACATGCTGATATCTAAGGAGATATTTCGCGTTCTCTAAGTGGGGAACGTTATTTCATAGAATTCAATTATGAATTCGGAAATGCATTTCCAAAATTCGTGTGCTTTATATCCTGTATAAATATTTTGTGAAATAAACACTGATCCTCTTAGATATGATGTAACTAACAGCAACGCAACCTTATTGTTTATACGCTTATGTAATAATAAACATATAAACAAAAGCAAAGGATTTTAAAACAATAGTGAAATAAAACTGGATTTTTTGTTCGAGCTCCGTTATCTTTCATTTTGCAGTTAATTACCGTCACAAAGGCAATCCAGACTTCGGAGTTTTAAGAAATCCCATTTTCCCTCGAAAACAAAAGAGACAAATGCTATAATTAAACGCTTAATTTCAAACTTTGCCTCAATGATCAATTAGCAGCTCAGAAGTTCACCAACCATGACAAATTCAGAAGTACAGGTCTTCCTTGTTATTGACACACAGCACGTCGCCTCTAATCGATTAACCCATTTCCAACAAGTAAACAGCAGCCACAAAAAAAAAGAGTGAGAGAGAAAAGAAATTCCGTAGCGTCTCGAACAAACGAGTAACCCTCCCCACCACTGCAGGAAAAAATCAAGGACAGAAAGAAAAAGAGCGTAGGTGGGTAATCTGCCGCAGATTTTTCACTCCCTTGGCTGAATTTCGAAGCGTAGAGAAGGATTTTACCCCCCTCCCCCTCCCCCTCCCCCTTCCGCAGCAGTCGAGATTGAAGGCCACCAATTAAAGAGTCGCTCCCGGGCTTTAAACGTGGCGGTGTGCCCTTTACTTACTCCGCTTTTACGTTCGCGAGAGAGAGAGAGAGAGAGGGGGGGGGAGAGAGATGCCGCACAATCATTAATCGCCGTGCGCGTAGCCTTATCTGCGCGCGAGTTCCGTAGCTTGTTTCAAACTGGTTTTACGTGTCAAAGTGAGAGATTATCAAAAAAAAAATCGTATTAGTTATGTGCTTGTAAGAAAGTTCATCTTGAAATAATTTCATTCATTTTTATTTAATCTTCCCGCGATATTTAGTACAAACTTTTCGTCATTGTGCTTATTAAATTTTTTTCTCATAAAGACAGTTAGGATGACAAATTTCATGAGCTAATTCCTCTAAAAGTACAATTATCGAAAAAAAAAGACATTTTTGATCGAAATTCCCCACATCGTTTAGCTAAAACGTATTCACTTCAACCACACCGCTGAGCATTTAAAGCACCAAGCCATCGGAACGTAGCTTGCATTTTCAGCCGCAATTTAAACATTCAAGAAACTTTCGCGCGAGCCTTCCCCGAAAACTCTCGAAGCCCTAATCGAATCCGAGCGAAGTTCACGAATTGGGCCTGGATGCGGTTTCGCGTTGATTCGTAAAGTACACACAAACGCTATTAAAATAAGCCAGCTAATCAAGCCTGGAGAAACCGCGTGCGCGCGCGCTCGAGAGCCAATTACACCTGGGAGCTTTTTTCTTTTCTCTTTACAGTGAGAAATTGTCGTGGTAACTGAAGCCAGCGAGTCAACCCTATCCATACCACCCTTACTGCCTAATTATACCTTGAGTTTATGCTTCTACTTCCTTAGTGTGTGTGTGTGTGTGTCTGTGTGTGTGTTGACGCCGCGCTTGGGGATATATCTCTCGCGAATCCCTCTCGCAGGCTTACTATGCTTAATTGTGTATATTAGCTTTGCGGTCTCTGTTGTGGATTTCAGTCGCGCGCGAGCAGCCAACTCTATTTAGATTTCGTGGAATATCTTGGATGCTTTCCTTCTCTCTCTCTCTCTCTCTCTCTCTCTCTCTTTCGCTATCCCTTGTTTCTCGGGATTCATATTTGTGGATCGGATATCAAAATATTTGATATTTCAATCAACTATTATACTAAATCAAAATTCGTTTATTTCTATTATTATAGTTATTGCAGATGCGATTGCTAGTTGAATTAAGTTTTAAATTATTTGCAGGCATTCAGTTTTTTTATAACGTTGAAAAATCTAAAAATAAGATAAATGTGAAGAAGCTACATGCAGCGATTAATTCGAGTGGCACGTACGACCGCGACTCTACCATTTCAAATTTATCTCGACCGCAAAGACCCAATCTCTCTTTCTGAAACAAATTATAATCCCACCGAGGCCTCCATTATCTCTCCTAGCCTTTCTAAGCCTTATCCCAAAGAGAGAGAGAAAAAAAAGAAGTTCCCCTCTCCTTCGTGATACGATTAAAAAATCCAGCTGGAGAAAAGATCAGCCTTCTCTCTTTCTCTCTTTCTCTCTCTCGCGCGTGGGCGGGCGTATGGTGGAGCGTAAAATAAATGAAAAATCATTTCTTGGCTTAAGGCGAAAAAATGCTCTTCTTCTTCAGGAGAGGGTGCGCGAGAAGTTCACGAACCCCTCGAAAGGTGAAAGCGTGTAAAAACGAGGCTGGATGATCAAGCTTTTCGGAGCGAGGAGAGCTCAAGGAGAGAGAAGAATGTACCGGATTAAGAGGGAGAAGTAGCCGGTGAAACCACGAGAGCGAACGGTCTACGGAATACGAGATTTTTTTACTCTCTCTCTCTCTCTCTCTCTCTCTCTCTCTCTCTCTCGCTCTCTCTTGAGGACGTGCGAACGTGAGAATACATTTGAGGAAAGATTTGCACGTCTTGACTTGGAACTAACTGCTTTATGCGTCGAAAATATGCGATTTTTTTCAATACATTCGAATTAATATAATTGATTGGTCACTTTTTTTTAAATATTCAAAATGTTTTCTTTATTTTACTTTTATTTATTATATTTGATCTTCTAAATAATCCGCGCCAGTAAATTCAGTGCTTTGACAGGTTCATATATCGCATCCAATAAACGATAATCTTTTTTATCCTACAAAAAAAAATTCATGTCTCTGAAAACACCGCATTCAAAGAGAATCGCTAAAATCCATTCTTAACAAAGAATCCAGCTGAAATAGATTGCCATTCAATTTCGAAAAAGAAAGAAAAAAAAATAATTCACGTCAGTCATATAAAAACTCGTGTTCCGAGGAATGAACCTCACTCTCAAGCTCGCGCGCGCGCTCGCTGGCAGTCGCTTTCGGAAATAGAGAGCTCTTTTTCAGGAGATAAAGCCACACGAATGGTCAGACGGTGGCGTCGTCGGCACATACGCTATATATAGGAACTTTTTTTTCGAGAGAAGAAGAAGAAGAAGACGAAGAAAAAAATTCTCGCGCGCACAAGCGAAAGAACGCCAGCGATTTGACAAATTCCTCATCGATTTTGGAGCTCGGCCAGGAGCAAAAGGCTAGTACAGCGACAAAAGAAGAAGAAAAAAGAAGTTGTGGGGGGGGGGGGGGCTAAAATGTCTTCGCTTTTTCGACGAAAGGGTGACGATCGTCGTCGCGATATCGCGGTCAATTTAAGTTATCCACGGAGGAAAAAAAACATAGAGCTGGGAAGCCACACGTATATTTCGGTGAAACCCATCTTTTACGCTCGATAATTCTCATATACTCCACGCTTATTTCTATATTTTTTTATATACGAAGGGATTCGAAGCTTTGCGGGAAATATTGGGAGAGAGAGAGAGAGAAAGAGAGAAAGAAAATAAAGTGGTTTGACCTGTAGTGCTAAAAAGTTGAGGGCGTAAGCGCGGCGGTATAAGCTAACTCTGGATAACATGAAAAGTGTATCTACATAAATATGCCTGACTTTACCTGCCCCGGACTTCTTCTCTCTAGTTCGTAAAAAAAAAAAAAGAAAATAAGACCTCGTGGCGTATCACTTCTCTACTTACTCAAATTTCCAAGAGACGTAGCACGTCCAATTTTTATGTTGAAAACTTTACGACGAGTTTCGGGAAAATCTTCGAGGAGAAAAAAAATTTTTTTTTCTTTTGACCGTGTGATAAAGTGGATATGAAGTATATACCGTAGGTGTCAGCGTTTTAAAATAGAAGAAAAGCTTTTCGAGATAATACACATCCATTTCATTGTAATGCGATATCGTTTCGTTCATTTTTCAAAAAATCCAGAAAATCGAAATTCCAAGTAGCATCGCATCCACAAAAAAACAACGAAAACGACTAACGACATGTCACAGCAGTAACGACGAACACTCGACCATTCAAGGAGTTCCACACACCCAAAGTCCTTTTCCCTCCCCACTTTTTCTCATGGCGGCGATCGCGGCGCGCTCGATCCATCACTAGTGCAAAGTCTTTCTTCTTGTGCGCTAGCATGCGAGTGTTTTTCGCGTCGCATATATATATACACGCTTGGAAAAGATATATTGTTTCGCGCTCGGCTGGACTATGCGGCGAGAAAAACAAATTCGTCAGCGTTGATTCGATTATACCTGGTCGTGAGAGAGAGAGGCAGTTACAATTGTCGTCGATATTTTTATTGGTTATTTGCTGTCGTCGAGAGCGAGCGTCTCTCTTAATAGACTTTTTTTTTATTATTGTACTCTGGAGTTGAGCTTCTCTCTTTGACGGGAGAGAAAAAAGAGAAAAGTGCGATAAAAGTATTTTCCAGGGAAACCTTTCACGTCGTTACTTGTTGTCATCCGCGAGGTTATTGGCTATTATTTTCTGTTTTTTATTTGAATCAGATAAGATTATTTATTGCGGCTTACAAGTACTTAGTATATCATTTATGTCGAGTGCTTAATTAGCCTTGATAAGGGAAAACCTATAATCTAAAAATAATATTTTTCTGTTTTTAAATTTTTTAAATTATTTTTTATTTTTTATAACAAAAAAATCTAGAAAGAAAACTATTGATTTCAAATTAGTTTCATTTAAAAGAATCACCATGGCAATAAAGAAAAATTTAATCACCACCTGAAAGTGTTCACCCGACACGATTACAGTTTGATCAAAATATTCCATCGATTACCATAATGCACGTATCCAAGATGAAATTGATAGCGTCCAAGTGATTGATGAACTAATCACACGTAGAGAGGTGGAGGGGAGTGGAGTGGTTGCAATTATGGTCAGCGTAAGTCTAAACTCACATTTGTCACGTGTAAATGTGTATGTTACAGGAGAGCTGCCAGCCGCAGTGCACGACGGGAACGGAGTTTCGGGCTCGGTCCTAAATCTCTGGCTTATTCATTTAACCGTCAGCTACGTCTTTTCCAGATGACAATTCTAAGGTAAAGCATCAAATATTCAATAGTCTTACCTCTATAATATGATTACCATAATGATCTTACGCTCTACTTTTTGTTTCGACGAAGAAAGAACAAAAAAAAAACGATTACTCTTTCTTTTTTTTTATTCTTACTCGAGCGATTTCATTTTCTGTGCGAGCGAGTATAAAATCCCATGACATTCATCATAATCAAGCGAAACCTTCATTCATAAACATCTTCGTTAGGATTCGCGGGCTGGCTTCCGCGAAAGAATATTCAAAAAGAGAAAGATTTACGATCTTTCGCTGCGGAAAAGCGCCGACATCCGCAGAATCTCTTCTTTTTTTATCATCTCTTTCTCGCGGTAAAAAAGAATTTTTCTCTCTACGTGTTACAAGAATCGCCAAAAAAAGCAAATATTAAAAAAATCTCGTAATTATTTGGGCTCGTTGCAAAAGCATAAGGTAGAATACTTAATCCCGTCGATAGAAGCGTAACTTGCTTCCTCTTTTTTTTCTTTTTTTTTTTTACTTCCTTCGTCTCTTCACCTAATCCGAGTTCCAGATGAGTTTTCAGACGACTATACGTAAGAAGCTCGCTGCGAAAAGTTTCCGGGTTAACGTGAAATCTACGCTGCTTGCACGATAAAGGACAAAAAATAGTAGTCGTAGTAGTAGTAGGTAAAGGGTAGCGCGCGATCGTCGTACCCTTATAAGCGAAAAGGAAATTAAAAACTGTACCGAGGGTTGTTCAACTACATGAGAGTTATATTGAAGTGTTTTGCACTCGGATTTTTTTTCTTCGTTCGCTCGCGCTTTCACGATTTTTTTTTCATTTTAACCGGCTATTCGATTTACGCTTTTTGATTTAGTAGAAGTGATTGATTGCTGTCGCTGTACCCTCAATTGGAAAAATCCACTTTACAAAGTCGTCGACGAGCTTTTTTCTGTCGAAACTACGAAGCGTTGCTAACGATATTACGAATGTCTATGCCATTCGTCGTTTACAATGACATCGATACGTGAAAAATATTAGTAAAAAATTCATTAAATTGAAATAGAAATTAAAAATATCACCTAAAATTAATTTTACTTTCCACAAAGTTCGATAACTTCACATATTCCATAAATTATTAGGACATCTATTTTTTTTTTAATGCGTAATATTAATTTCCCTTCGTAAAGCCACATTTCTTACAATCAGCACGAGCGCAGATGAAACGTTAATATTCAAAGGGAAAATTATCCAGCGCGAACGCCGTACTCGAGAGATAAAGTACATTTTTTCCTCGACACATATAATCACTCGCAATGATAAATCCAGCAGGTGAGATAATAACGTAGAAATTTATCCAGTCCCTTAATCATTCTCGCCGCGGATTTTCCACTACCTTCGCTCGGCCCAAGCGCGCTTATCTACACTATTTCTTCCGCATTATAAAGTAAAATCTTAAGTAAAGCAGCTCGCGTAGAGTAGAAGTTCCAACGGCATGCGCGCTAGGACCGCCTCGTTATTCAGACTCTCACTCCGAGAAAAGTAAAAAAAATAAAATAAAATAAAACGTAAATTTGTACTTCATCCTCCTCCACGGCGGCAGTGGGTATTATATAGGCGCAAACTGTTGGCTTTATAATAACCGTATCGTCGGAATAACATAAGTCGGTGACGTAATAATAATTGCGAGTTTTATGAACCAACCATTGTGAAGGTAATTTGAGCGGAATGAATTGCGATTTCGTATCGCAAGGCGCGCGAGCGGGATAAACTTCGCCTCGAGGAAGTTAATTCGCGCGCAGCGTTGGATTTATCGTTTCGCTCGTTTAGTCGAGTGCGAGGGGAAGGGGTTTTTGAGGAAAAGGCCTCGAACTTTGAATAAGCAGCACGCGGAATCGCGCGACTGTGTGTTTCTTAAGCACTTCGATAAAGTTAACTGCAGCAACTGGCGCTAGGGTGTCTTGACTGTTCCGACATTTATGTTTGAAAAAGTGGCTTCTTATCGTTACTTGTATCGTGAATTTATTCATTACTGAGCGAGATTTTTTCAGAAAAATTATTATCTAATATAGTTTGCAGTTATGTGTTTTTTAAATTGAAATTGAAAATCAGCAAATCATTCTTGCAAATGATATTTAGCAAAAAAAATTAGCAACGTTTGGAATCGCTTTAACAAGTCTTTTAAAAGTATTTTGCCGAATTTACGTATTTTCTTTGAACTTCGAAAACACACAACTCCGAAATCGTGAAAAAAAACTTCTGCTGTTCTGTTGGGAAGCCACGGAAATAATGTAATAAAATGTTCAAATCAATATAAAAACAACCAATAATAAAAAAAATCTAAACGTAATTCACATCAACGAAACACGCTGAAAAAAAAGAAGCAAAGAAAAGAAAGAATAAATCCCGATAAATCAGCAAATGGAAGTACCACAGTGGAACATCCTTATCGCCTGCACATCCAAACGCTGCACGCGCACATGAATAACCAAAACGGCGAGTTGTCGCGATATCGCGCCGGGGACAATGTAGTCGGCTAGCCGGAAATGAGCGCTTAAAAATCTAGCGGAGCGCATAATTCAGCGCCATGCCAGACAGCAGTGGCAGCGACTTAGGGAGCAGGGATTTAACACGGAAACAGTAGCATAGCAGTATATACGTATATAACTACGTGTCCGTGAATATGTGTGTGTGTATATCGCGCGCTTTCATTATCAGTTGCCATGCATCACACGCTACACCAGCATCCGTCCATCGCTCATATGGGTTTCTCTCTCTCTCTCTCTCCCTCGTGTTGTAGTTAGTACGTGTGTACCACTGACCTTATTTCCACGAATCTCTTTGCGAAGTGTAACTGATAAATATTGGAGAATCTTTCTTTCTTGTACGCGTGTAACGGATTGTTCGGTTATCTAGGTAGGATGTTGAATTTTGTCAGTTTTGTGGTAATGAATGTTTGCAGTTAAATACAATTAAATTTCGAAACGTGAAATTTTCAGTTAAATCGTGCCTAATTATTAAACAATTATCAACATCATTCAAATTCCATACCAAATTTATAATTTCGTAATCGCTATTAAGGATTGACGTATTTTCACGGTTCGTCCCGGATCAAATTAATTACGGGTCATTTACGGCCATTATATGGTATATTAAATAAGTATAAATATATATTCACGCATGTATGGCATACTGTATTGTTTTCAAATCATTCACTTGAGATAATTAATTATGCGAAATAATGATATCGTATGCAGCTCAATTTAAACTCGAACGCTTTCATTTATGCTTAATTACTTCATAATGTTTCCTTAATTAGCAAGTATTTATTGAATATACTTTTTGTATTAATGATTGAAAATCTCAAACCATATTACTTTTAAAAATTATCTCTGAAAAATTGTCATATGTGTGATATATGGTTCGGCACAAAGACTTAAATGTATATTTCAAGTTAGACATCTCCAAACAAAATCATCATCATAACTATGTATCAAAAAGATCTTCCATTCGCATCATGTCGCAATAATTCGTTCATCATTCGTTCTCCGTATCACCAACAACTCTATATATATTCCAGCAATCATTGGTTTTGAATCTAGTGCAAGACGAATATAAAGCCACGCGGACTATCGGGCTCGGAATAGCGATATATATATATATATATATATATATATATATATATATATATACGACATCCAGTGAAACGATAGAGGAAATTTGATATTTCACGCCGATACAGATCGTGGCGAGTCTGTTGAATTATCGATTTGTAATTCCATTATTCGCAATTATAGTACTAAGAGTCGATCTAGCGACGAGAGAGAGAGAGGGAGTATAGGGCATATAGATGCGTTATTGCTTCCGCTTTGCTGTTTGTCGGCTGATACGGAGAGAAATGTCGGGGTGTTAGCCCGGCGACGGAACTACCTCAACGGATTTATCTGCACTTAGGCGCGACATAGACTTGAATTATATGCCTTGCTCTCTCGAATGAGAATCATTGATTCGGAAATCGGCCGAGATTTCTTACTTTTTTTTCTGATTTAATGCTCGGCGGGATACGAGAATGGAATTTCAATTGTATTATTTTAACATTTGATAATGGATCGTAGTTTGAATATTCGAAATTGTTAGTTTTTACTTCACAAGATTATTAATAATACACGTAAAAATGTCGAATAATATTTTAGTCTAAAAATTTTGAACTCTGAATAGATAATATCCAGTTTACATTAGCAACCCATAGCTTACGATCAATCACTTCTACTCACTTTTCAACTCATCTGAATCGATCCATCAACGACGGATGTTTTTCACGCAAAGCATCTTACGTTATGTGCATAAACTTTTTATTTTTCGCGCAACACAAATATTTTGCGAGAATGAAATTTCAACAAAGGCATTGTGAATAAAATAACAAATTGCAAAAACAATTTAATGCAACTCAAAATTTACAACGATCGACCGAACAATAATAATATTGTTCTTATTAATTAAAAAAATTGAAAAGCAATTATTGGCTTTGCTTGCAATTTAGATTTTAATTGAACAATAGCGCCGACGAAGCCTGTAAACTAACGCGAAATGTTTACGGTTAGTGGATACAAACGACCAAGCGGCACAAAAGCACAAGTGATTGGCAAGGCTTTGTGGGTTATTTTACATTGCAGCTACCAATTTCGAACGACTAAATTACATGGCAGGAAACTTTACCTGTTGCAAAATGTACCATTATGATATCAAGTTATTTCAACGGGAACAAAACCCTTTTCAAAATCTATAGAGTAGATTAATTTATTTCCTGATTGAGTTTATGAGTACTCGGCAGAATTAATACAAGTGAATAAAAATAATCAATAAAAACTTATAAGTTGACTTTTGATTCGAGCTAAATTCTCTAGGTTTAGTAAAAAGTGTATACCTGCGGCAACGAATTTTCAAAATACGAGTTGAATACTAGATACTTCTCACTCCATAACTTGCAGATCGCATAGCCGCCAAAAAAAAGCCAGTGCACACGCGGCCGGATACTGCAATCAAACAAACCACAAATCAAAAACTCGAAGCCATTTTATCGATCGCAGCCTGTGCGCTCTATACTCTCTCGAATCACATTTTCCGCCATACGACATTTCTAGGCCGCGCTCTTTTTTTTCGCCACCCTCCAACAGTCACATAATCGAGTTGCACGAAATCCATTCGGGCTAACGTCAAAATCTTTATGCATTGGAGAGAGAGAGAAAAAGCGTATAGGCGCACAGACCATCGAGACAAAAAAAAACAAACAAAACAAAAGCGAGAAAACCCTTTCCATTTCCGATATGCGACAGATAAAACAGTATCGATACGCGCGCGCGGTGACACCGCGAGAGCCGCAGAATTTAAATATCTATTATACTTCGGCCACTGCTGCCGCGGCGGCGCGCAAGCTTCCGCCAATAGTGCGGAATTGGTTTTTTTTTTCACACGCGGAACTCTCTCTCTCTCTCTCTCTCTTTTTTACTTTTCACTGCGCCGACTTGATTGAAATTTACATTCGGTTCATTGCATGCGGCGACTAGATGATAGCTTTTTTTTTATTTCGGTGGTGTGTGGAAGGAAGTCCACGAGACTTGATAGATTTACGAAAATTGAATTGTTTGAATGCTATATGAATTTGATTGATAGCGCGGGTTATCAAAAATTGTTTCACTCCACTTTTATACCGTATCAACTAAATGGAATCGTATTTTGATTTATGAAGAGTGTTTTCGTGTAAAACTCTACGAAAGCTGCATCGTCCCGCAGAAAATAATTAACGAATATAAAAAAAAACTTGACTTCGTACACTTAATATCTCAATCCTCTTAAGTATTACGGTCTACGAAGAAAATTGAGGAGCCTCGTTTTAGCGCTGCGGCGCGCTTCAAGTTGAAATTGATTTTATCTTCGCGTGAAAAGTTTCCTAATTACTTCTATTTGTAAACGAAGTTGTTTAAGCGGTTAGCCGCGTAGGATAAGCTTGTCGACCAAGGCAAGGCAAAAAAAAAGAATAAATCTACGCCTCCGCAAAGGCAAGTTTTATTCTCGCGTCCTTGTTCGTATCCAATTTAGAGCATAAATGAGTTTTACCACGTGAATTTTGTTGTTTTATGAACTTTCTTTGACGACGAATATATACAGCGCGAATGTCGCTTTTTTTTTACTACCTCGTAAATGTTAAATAAGTAGAAATAATATACGTAAGGTCAGGCGAGCTCGGATTTTTTTTTCTTCGAAGAAAAAAAAAATTTGATCAATCTAATTTCATCGAAAATTCATTGGTTAGCTGGGAGATTTTTTCCTTCAATTTTTATTTGATCATTGATTGCTCGAAGCCATATTTCATTTCCTCGTTCCCTCGTACTTATAATCAAAAACTTATTTCCGTCGTACACGCGCGCGCGCGCTTTCCTCGAGAATATCAAAAAGAACTTCGAGGCAAAGATTTCGATTTATTTATCAACAGATTGCGCGACACGCAAACCGAAGTTTTTCGCGAGAGCGTTTGAAAAGACTGAGCTCGCGGAGAGTAAAAGTCGTTTCTCTAAGTATACTCGAAGTAAGCAGAACTAATTGAAAAAGTCGTTTTTCGTGTGTTTCTCTCTTTTTCCAGTGCCCCGTGTAGCTGCTGATGTACGAGTGTGGCCGAAGAAACCATGAGCTGGACATTAACTTAGCGCGTGCAACCTCCCTCCCCTCCACGCTGGGAAAACAAAACTCAAGACTCGAAAAGAGGCGAAGAAGTTAATAGAGAGTGATGTGCTGCTATTTTGAAGAAATGGAGCGGATAGGAAGATGAAGTGGGATGGGAAGATTGAGAGAGAGAGAGAGAGAGAAAATGGATGAAGATATGAACGTTGTTTAGTCGAAAAAAGAAAAGAAGAATGTTTTGGTGATATATACATATATTGCGATTAAGATTTATCATATATTATATATATATCTGGAATAATAATTCGATTTATACTAACGTGTAATTTTTGTAAATATACAAATGTGTTTCGTTAGAGATATAATAATAATAATGGAAGAAAACTGTTACGTCGCACACGGTCATCGAGTTCTTTTACGAATTTACGTAAACGTAAATATCGTTTGTGAGTGTCTGGATGGAGTTATGAATGATAAAAAAATTGAGGAATGGATTCTACAGGTTTGACTTTCGTGTTTTGATACTTTGTTTGAACGAAAAAAAAAATGAATAACATTTCAATTAATATCAATAAAACTATTAAGCACTCATCGGTCAAGACTAACTAGAACGGCGCGTTCACATTATTCATTTATATTTTTTTGAATTGTTTATATCTTGTAAATTGATCTAATTTTCCTCGCTAAACTGTTGCATAGATATAGCAATATTGAAGTAGCATGAAATTACCTAACATTAACAAGCTTCAGCATGCATTTCGAAAGAAACCCAATTCGGTTAACTACAACGTCAATAATTCGATAACCCAATAAACTTAAACATAGTTCACTTAACCCTCGTGAAACGTAGGTTAATTACCGAATCACCGCGTGAACCTTGAAACTATCCAAGCCCACATTAAACACACCATTAGGTCTTTTAAGGATGCTCGCAAAACTTTAGGCAGGCAAAAAGCCACAAAAAAGGTTGTAAACCGATGGCAGCGGCAGCAGTAGCAGCACCCTCGTCACGTAAAAAGAGAGAGAGAGAGAGTACCTCAGCTGCATTAACCAGCCGATAATGGTTCGTTCGCTCGCTCGCATGCCTGGCAAGATTACACGGAACTCGGAGCCACGATTAGGCTCATCCAATTAATCAAGCCTTAAGTGCGTACCGATACGTGAGCGCGCGCGCCCGGTGTTCAATCTTAGATCGAGAGCTCTTTTTTTTCCTCGACTTTTTTTTTTCTTTTACGACACTCAATTTCTTGCGCAGCGAGAGATGCTTTATTGAGCTTCGGGGGTTGTTGGTTCGTTTTTACTGCCCTGCCTTACTATTCTCTCTCTCTTTTTTTTATCGTGTCCTTTGAATGAGATTAGCATTCACAAGGTTCGGGGTGGATTTACTGTTTTTCTCTCTCCTGCTTCTTACAGTCGTGGGATTAGTTACGACACACGTGGCAAGAAATACTTGGTAAATTGTCGTAAATCGCGCGGGAATTACTCACTCTCGCATACACTCTCAGGCACATACACGACCTTTTTCTTTACGGTTTGAATGACGAAAAGAGAGGAAAGTTTTTTTTTTTTATTAAGCTGACATATTGCCAACCGACGTTACTTCCTTTTTTTTTACTGCGAGGGACGTTTGAGTTGAAAATTGAAAAAGTTATCGGATTTTTACTTCACTTTTCGAACCAATTTTCAACGTTTACTTTTTCGCTGAATAGTTCGTTTTCGCGTGTTTCAATTAAACGTCGTAGCTTTTAGAAGAAATATTTTTTCTGGAATTCTCGTTTTTAATTGAAAATTGTTCAACACAATGGCCACATTAATCGTCTATTATGATTCTCCATTAACAATTTCCATTTCCATCGGAACTACAGAAAACCTTTTATACCTTTCACAGAGAATTTTCTTTGACAGCATCTTAAAAAACGGACATCCGTCGCACATGCACTGTTAGGCCAGAATAATTCTAACTGAGAGCGAAATAATATAATTTCATCAACTAACAGAGAATTTTCATTTGCAGCTCGCCTGGCTTTTTTTTTCAAGCCCGCGTCGCAACGCTCGCGGCGAATTGCATAAAACACATCTCCATTATTTCCGTGGGCCGTGCTCCGGAAGCCTACAAATGGACCATTCATTATTCTCCGCCAGAAGCACCAACGAACGAACGAAAACGTACAAAAAAAGTAAAAAAGAACGCAATGCTTCCGATTTTCTATTGCGTCGCTTCGTCGCTGCAGCTCTTTATTTTCGCGCGCGCGAATATCGCAATCGATGTTAAACGTCCTCCTCCTCCCACCTCTCTTGCCATTAAAGCGCGCGAGGATTTATTCGCTCTTGGAAAATATTGCGACGATTATAATGGATGTTAAAATGCTCGTGAAATGGCTTTTTGTTGTTACGACGATGACTCTCCAAAGGTAATTAATGACTTTTTTTTTGTTGGATGCGATAACGAATGCAAAAAAAAATGTTTTTGTTTTCGCTTTTACCGATATTATTGACGATCGCGTTCTGTCAAATAAATAACATAATTCTCGTGAGTTACTGCACGTCGATGTAAAAAAAAATGGTACGAATTATTCTCTCGTCCACAGAAGTAGTAATTGCGCGTTTATGCTCATCCACTCGTAAATAAAGTCTTCGAACGCAATTAAATCCCGAGGGAGAGAGGCAGAGCAAAATAAAATCGTCCGACGAGTTGTATATATTCCGCGTGTTTTAATACGCGAACACAAAAGGGTGGACGGTGAAAGAAAGAGAGAGAGAGAGAGAGTCGGGGCTAGCTTAACGAGTTATCTGGCCTGCGTTCTTAAGAGAGCAACCGTTAATTAAGGCCAGACGCCGCTTGCCTTGCGACGTTGTTAACGGTTTCGCGCAGTTTTAACGTCTCGTCGTCGAGTTGAATTATCTCCCGACGAGTGACTCGCGATTGCACTGCGAACCATTATTCACGTGAGAGAGAAAGAGAGAGAGAAAAAAAACAAGGTCGAGTGTGTTGTGTGTAGCCTGCGGGAAAAGTTGTCAGCCTGCGATGTATATATGGAGGGGAGATAATTTTATTTTTATTTTTTTTTTCAAACGCGTTTGGAATTTTATTTTGGATTGATAATTTGTTAGCGGAATGATATCACATGGGTGGATGCGAATAAATGAAATTACAATGTAATTTTTACGCTTGATTTCAAAAATTATTACACGTCAATTACTTTCAATTGAAACCGTTTTGCATTTATTTGATGATGGCACTGAAGCGTAAAACGATCGAGCGCGTCGCTGGTTATTTTTATTATAATTGGGAATACTGGCAATAATTTTGTATGACGTATGAATGAAAATATCACCCATTTCTCTGTATTGCTATGTTCATCTCCCGTAATTTAAATAATACTTCTTTGAATTCTAAAATTTTCGTACAAACAAGGTATCAGCACACGAAAATAATCATTGAAATTTTTGTATTTTAAAGTCATATAATTTCACTCACGGAATTGATCCTCCATAATCCAATTGTAAATCTGTGAGTCGAATATAAGAGGATTCGTGTAATTATCCATTAAAAAAAAGGGAAATTTTTCATCTATAAGTAAAAACTAATGAAAATGAAAAAAAAAATTATGAAAAATAATCATTCTCATAATTATGCATTGTGATGTAAGAAAACGTATCATGAATTACGAGGGTTCAGATAAATGGCGCACAACTATATATTACGGAAAAGTTGAAGATTTTTGTGTTCACAGGTATATATTATAATTTAAATATTTGATCATATATACGATAAAATTACTGTAAAATATATTTTTGTATGTAAATACGACGTTCCTTCTTGTTATCGAACAAAAAAAAAACATATAGACGTATAAGATTGTATTAACGATATCGAAAAAGAAAAACAAAAACCAAACTTAAACTTAAAATATACATAATTGACTGCGTTCAAACTTATACCTGTCACACATACACTGCCGCGTTGCTATACGCTAAAGGCAATCAATTTACGTAAAATTTTAATTTGTAGACTTACGACAAATATTGAAAATTGATTGAGTTTTCAATATCTACAAGTCGCGCGCGCAAGAGAGAGAGAGAAATATATCTACAGCGTATAAACTCGCTCGCGCGGGCAAAGATTTTATACACAAAGTTTAGGATAGAGTGAGATTCACTCAGAAGTGGAAACTCGAAGCTCGTCATAATTGTAAACTTACCTTGGGAAAACGTCGGAGAGGAGTGGAGATGAAAGTTTTCGCTCGAGTAATCAAGGTAGCCGTTTCAACGCATATAAGGTAAATACTCGAGCTATCAGCGGCGCTCTACGAAAATTGATAACCTCTTTCAATTAGATGAGAAATTTAATTAAACTGTCGGGAAAGCGTTAAAATTTTACTTTTTTTACCGGGTGATGTAGTTCGACGACGTTAATTTTTGCGCGAATTAGAAAATTACTTTTTTGTTTAAACTGGATTCGATGAGAATTTCAATGCGCGTTTCAAATTGAAAACTTCATTCACAATTTTAACCTATAAAATCAGATGTCACATATATTTTTTTTCTAACTTCCAAATCAACATCCATCATATCGAAATAAAGCTGCAATCTCCAGTGTGCAACACTCGCACACATGATCTATAAAAGCTATATACGTGCGTGGCATATTCTCTTTGAAGTCGCATAAAAATGTCAACGGAAAGAATAAGCACAGAGAAAGAGAGAGAGAGAGAGAGAGAGAGAGAGAGAGAGAGAGAGAGAGAGAGAGAGAGAAAATGTACAGTTGGGCCACTATAGCCGGGCGCGTATTATCGTGGAATATCGACAGCTGGTGTCGATAGCAGGGACGTTTACCTTATGCGCGCTCTCTTTGTACATATACACGAATAGAGTGAAAGAAAGAGAAAAAGAAAGAAAAAAAAGAAAGAGAGAAAGAAATCTAAATAAGCGATTCTCTCTCTCTCTCTCTCTCTCTCTCTCTTTCTCTCTCTCTCTCTCTCTCTCTCTCTCTCTCTCTCTCTCTCTCTC
>JAWWMK010001103.1:0-36444 GCA_035047105.1 Galeopsomyia nigrocyanea
ACACACACACACACACACACACACACACACACACACACACACACACACACACACACACACACACACACACACATACGAGTATATAGGTATACACGTCAGCTGTGTACCTGCACAAACTGCCGCTACACGTTGTTGGAATAGTTTCGTGTTACATTTGCTGCAAGGCATTCGATTGATCTAGGCCATTCATTCCAGAAACGCAAAATTCAAATTCAATTCTACCTCCCCCCACATTACTATTAAAGACGTTGAAAAAAGCTACGCGAGAGAGTGAAACAAAAAATCACTTGGTCTCGGCAGCTTTCAATGCAATTAAGTTTTCGCGCCGGGGATATAGAGGTCGTTAAAATCCTTGCACGATTTTAACGAGCGCCGACAATAAAGGAGCAAGTACCATACTAGTCGTGACAGTTCCAAGGTGCTAATTCGAGCATTTTGTTCCTGCACGACTTTTTTTTCTCTCTCTCTCTTCGTCGCGCTGAGCTTGTTATCTTCGCACCTAATCCGTCGTAATTTTTTTTGTTGAACATTGTCGCCACCACCGCTGTGATACATACGATAGATGTATACCTATGTGGCTAGAATGTTTCTTTTACGGTTCGTTTTATTAAGGAAAATAATTTATATTGGACATGTAAAAAAAAATAATTAATGTTTTTTTTACGACATGTTGACAGTTGCTCTCTACCTTTCTTTTACGTGTATATCGCGCGCTTTCGCGTATGAGAGCTTTTTTAATTATCAGAGGGAGAGAGAGAGGGAATTTTACAGCGATGAATAATAAACGTCGAATATATGCGCGAAATGTTCGAACGAGATGTTTTAACTTGTAATTGCGTTATTGATACACCCGCGCGTTATTGCAACGTGCCATTAATTATCGACATTACGGATATAATTGACGTAGAATGTAAAATTGCATTCGATGAATTTATTTGATAATAACCATCACTTCATAGGATTTCCATAGATAGAAAAGCGATCGTTATTGAATATAATCGCGAATTGAAGTATGTATAATAATCGTTGAAAATTAGCCGAGGCATTTGAAACAAGTCGAAGAGGGTAGTAGTACTTTTCAACCGAAAATCCCTCGTCTCGCTCAATAAAGCGCGAGCTCGCGGGGCGCTCTTTAAATTCGGGCCACGCGCGTTCACTGCCTCTCTTGCAAAAGGCATTTCGCTTTAATCGAGCAGTAGTCTAAGGGAGGGAGGATTAGCGGTGAAGTCGCTTTTCTTCGCGAAAAGGCCAATCCAATATTAGGACAAGTGGTGGCCGACGACGCTGCCTGCTGCTGCATCTCTCTCTATTTGATTCTTTTTATACTGCAGAGAATTCAAGTGGCACTCGCCGATTTATTATACGCTGCGTTTCGGGATTATGTCGAGAGTTTGCTGCTGCTTGAATAGCTGCTCCTATGTTTCTCTCTCTATCTGTTTTTATTAGCTGCAATAATTTTTTTTTTATTTGAAGCTGTACACTCGAGGATTTTTCTTTGGAGTATGATCTTTTTTTTTTTGCGATGGTTAATTAATTTGAGTGCTATTGAGATGAATGTTCAATGGATATTTGATAAAATATAAAGGCAGCTGTTCTTCAGGATTTTTTTCGGCGTAATATACGAGTTTGCGCATGAAACGAGTTTATATGTATACGATACGATTGCGTTTTTTTCTTCAGCTAACGAATATCGAAAAAGCTCGCGGTTACGTAAAGAAGTAGGGAATTTCGCGTGCATATGGAAAGACGTATACATATTCGGACGGAAATAGAGATAAGCAAAACTCTATTTCTTTCGTACGTATATGGAGAATAAGAACTTGAGTCTATAAAATTCAACGTATGAATACAAAAGCGATACGCATACGAGACAAAAGCTCAAGACAAGATAGAGAGAGAGAGAGAGAGAAGATAAAATATATCGAAAAATCTGTAGGGAAAATCAGTTTTCTAAAAAAAATAGAGAAAAAAATGAAGAATGCAATGTACCTGTGAGACACACACGCACACATACACACGCCGCCGAGCTTTATCGAGTGCGCGTGCGCGCGAGCTTGCAACTGATGATTTACGAGAGATGCGCGATTTATCGGCCGCAATTTCAAACGCTCTTTCATTTTTTCATCTGTGTGTGTGTGTGTGTGTGTGTGTGTGTGTGTGTGTGTGTGTGTATGCGAGGGA
This sequence comes from Galeopsomyia nigrocyanea, assembly GCA_035047105.1. Taxonomy (NCBI): domain Eukaryota; kingdom Metazoa; phylum Arthropoda; class Insecta; order Hymenoptera; family Eulophidae; genus Galeopsomyia; species Galeopsomyia nigrocyanea. The sequence goes on from JAWWMK010001103.1 coordinate 2,182, forward strand.
GAGTAGTACTTTCCCACGAATGCTTTTTATTTTTCTCGATGAAAGTTGCGCACTGCAGTTATATGCTTTATACGATCGATTTTGAAATGGGTAGGGAGGAAGTGTACGAAAAGTTTCGACTACCTTTCTTTTTCGGATATCGAAGTTTTTTTTTCATTTTCAAGATTTCATTTTCCGAGCGAAAAGATTCGATGCTGGTACTTACGGATTTTTCGAAAGGAATTTTCGATGGATGAATACGTACCTGCAACAGAAAAATAAATTAAAAGTTTTTTTAAGTGGTAAGTCGTTATATAATTTCTTGATTATTTCTCGGTAAAATTCTTACTTAACACCCGACGAATAAAAAGGAGCTATATAATGTCATAAACCGCAGCATTTTTAAACAAACGCAAAAAAAATCAGCATTTTTACGCGACGTTTTTTTTTTTTCGTTCATAACGCTTAATCATTGAATATCCACGTGTAACAGCAATAAAAATGCAATGCCCTCTCCCCTCGAACAAAAGAGAAAAAAAAGGATTCCAAGCGAAAAAGCGGAAGTTGGGAATGCTCAAGGCCTTTTATAGCAAAGTGCATTTGCATAGCTCGCGTGTTACTACTTTGCCCGGCGAGAGAAGGGCCTGAATTTCTCCTCTTTCTTTTCTCTCTCTTTTTTTCTTCTTCGCCTGATTAACCGACAGATCGCGTGTCAATAATGATCCCTCCATTCGGCCGCCGAAAATTTTACGTTTGACGGATCGACATTACGTAAAGTGCTGTAAATCGTACCGATAATGAAGTTGGCGATAAATCAGAATATGTATGTATATGTATACGCGATAACTATCTTTTATTTGTTTTTTTTGTTTTGTGATTTCCCGTCAATAAAAGCACAGTATGTAACGTAAATTCATTATCTTCTTGCATAAAAAAAATTAAAATCCAGCGAATTCTTCTTCATCATCTCTCAATTTGAGAGAGCAAATTACGAATCATCTTTCTTCATTAATTATAACTTTCTCCCTCGCGCGTGCCAAAAAGAGAAAAAAGCACATCTTTGTTGGTGCCCCCCCCCCCCTACTTTTGAAATTTCCGTACTAATCGGTCGCCATGAATCAAATCATCCAAAACACCTGGGCGCAACGCCTCATCTTCCCTGTAACCCATCAAAAGCGCTCGCGAGCGCACCAAATTAATCGAGTGCGCCTCTACTGGGACGAATGACTGACGGCGTTATTAACCTCTCTCTCTCGCTCCCTCGTTAATGGCCTTTGCATCGTCTGTGTGGCTATTGCTTGGTTGAAAATTTGATTTTCGGTATGTCCTTTGATCGCTGATGATATTGGTTTCCTTTGTCGAAAAAAAATGCTTATTGGAAATTTCAAATCTCGTGTGATAATATTTTAACTTACAATTAGACTTAAGCGAGCAATGAGCGATGAGTCGGCATTATCTTTTTATTTTCTCTTACTTCGCAATGACAAAAGGTTTTCAATATATGCGCATGGCCTTGTTCCACTGAACTCTTGCAATTGATTTCCTCTCGTGTACAATAACATTGCAACTTCAATGAAACCAAGAATAAAATCCAATCAATTTTGAAGAGCAGTATAATTCACGAGAAACTGTCACCTTTACAAATCGAAGGATTAGAAGCACAGCTCGTCATTTTCCATAACACAGTTAAAAGCTGGAACAATAAAACAGACGCATGCCTTTGGCATACAAACGACTCGGAGCAAGCAGTTTATAATCAATATTCATAAGCCTCGGCAGTAAGAAGAAGAAGATCATTTCTGTGTCTCTCTCTTTTTCGCACACGCCAAAGTATCGTTTATTTACATAACGCAATAATAAATACCTCGTCATCCTCGTCATTATCGATTTCAGCTTCACTTCGCTGTTTTTTTTTATTTGTTTCTTTCGCTGAAAACACCTGACGTCTCTCGCCGTTTACTTTTTTTTTTGTTCTCTTTAGATTCGGAGTCTGCGATTTTTAAGTGCCGCGGCGAGTGAGTAATCACGCTGCCGATCGGCTTATTGCAGTAGCAGCAGCAGCTGCAATTAGCCTTTTCGCAATCGTTATGCGGAAGCGGAAAATAGAACTGAAGAATAAACTGGCGTGTGTTGGAGATTGAATGGGAAAGCAGGATGTCTCTCTTTTTATCACGCGAGGACGAATTTTAGTGAAATGTTTCAGAGCACGTGCGTGTAAATTTTTGAAAGAGAAGAGGATCGTTATGGCGCGTGATTACGCACACAAAAAAAAAATTAATGCTGTATTCTTAGAACGAGCCAGTGAGGATTTACGAGAGGCAATTTTCCGTTACGAGATATCACAATAAAGTACGGATACAAAAGTATTTTTCTTTCTTTGCACAAAAAAGAAAGAGTAGCTCGAAACGATATCGAATCTCTCAAAGAATGTACTATGCATTTCTTATTCGCGCAGTCTGCAACATTTTATTTTCCTCTTCAAATCGAATTACTCGACACGAATTTTTTTTTACACAATGTACGAAGAAAAAAAAAGAAATATGAAATTTCACACTACTACACGTCATTCAAATTCACAGAGACAACAACAAAAAAAAAAAAGAAAAATAAATACAGCGAGGAATTTACGACGTGGTGGCTTTTTAAATGTCAATCGCGCGAGCAAGTTTTGAGCGCATAAATATTGCGCGTGTGGTGTTTTGGAGGCCGCCGCGTATACACATATATACACACAACAAAGCGCATATATATACATGTGTGCCATTACGTAACGAGCCTATACACGCGATCGTTACTCTCAATGCGTTCGCGGAGCCTCGTTATATACACTACCTGTGTTTCTCTTCTACTGCCTTTTTTTTTTTTTTTTCTTTTGCTTTCGGTCTAGCATTGACATTGCCCATAGGCTTATTACCCGTGTGTTTTTATTTTATGTGGGTCAAGTTTTCTCGAGAGAAAGAGAGATACTGTAAAGGGGAAGTAACTTTTTTTTCCTTTTTTTTTAATCGGGATTGATTTATTTTAGCAGCTGACGTTTTAATACACTGAAGAGTTTATCGAGCGCTTCTGGACGCTTTTAATTGTTTACACTGTAAGCAAAGAGATTTTCGCTGAATACAGATTTTGCGAGAGCTTACGCAATTCCGAAGTACCGGCAAGTTATTAAAAAAGAAAAAAAGTTTACGTTACGTAATTGACTCGCTAAAAAATCTTTTTTTTTTCTTTTTGCTCCATTTTTGTTGCAATTTTTCACGTTTTAAAAATAACAAAAAGCTAATCTCGTGCAACGCGCTGCGGCGTCGAGCTTCATAAATTAAACCTATACGCAAAAAAAAACTGTATTATGCAATGCCAAAGATTATCTTTATTGTAATCGACACGAGAAGCTCACATACACACATGCATATATATAGATTGTTTTAACGAAAAAGGTTGTTTACAATTTTCTTGTATTTATAATAGTCGAGTGAAAAATTCTAAATAAACGAAACACTTCTCTTCGTCTATATAACGTTTGATCTCGATTGGTGAGAAAGTATAAATCTGGGTTTAATCGAAATCGAAAGGTCCGATAAACAGACGATTAAAAAGCAAAGCACACACAGGGCGAAGCGAGACTAGAGTGTGCAATAAAAGCCGAAGTAGCTTGAGAGAGAAAGGGAAGAACAAAACGAAACTATCAATTAACGATCGTGCTATTGTGTGGCTATACGCTTTTAATTGTCGTGAATCCACATCTTCTCTCGCCAGAAGTTTCTCTTAATTTCTCTGCGTTTATGTGTGTGGATTTTTATTATTGGTTCTTCCTTTGTACCTCAAAATTGAATTTACTACTTACAAAGCATCAAAGGGGGTATCTTAGAAAGCTACAGCATTCTTCGGTCCCAACCACTTCAACAACTCGAAAACTTCAATACCACAAGTATTTCTCTCTCGACTTGGAAGCGTAAACCACCAAATATTTCTAATTTTCTCGCTCTTTGTCAGGATACTTTCCGAAAAAACCAAGTTTTTCGCGCGTTATTTACTCTTTCCGCGAAGCAAAAGCTCTCGTGAAAAATAAAGTGGAGAAACACACTCATCGCGAAAAAATAAAATAAACCTTCGTCCTCCTCTACTCTGCTCTGCGAGAGAGTCACGTTTGGCTGGGTTAACGACGCCGATTTCCGTTGTGTTGCGGTGCTGCACATCGCACTTCTGTTCTTTCTCGGCGAGAGCGACGATTTGTGCACAAACGCTTGCTGAATATAACGAGAGAGCGAGAGAGAGAGAGACGTGCAACGCGCGCCCTCCCGACAGGAGATGTTTATTTTTAGACGTGAAAAAAAAAGTCGAGTGTGGATGGAGTAAGTGCGACAATTACTTTTTTTTAACAATGAAAAAAAAATTTTTTTAGGTTATACTTTGGTTTGATAGAAGCAACCTACGGAGTTGATAAAACACGACAGGCTAAAACTTTTTCAATACTGTATACTTTCAAATACGTACGCACATACTGCCGAGGGGAATGCAATTTCCGCTGTACGTTGAAAACTAGAAATCACACGCACACGCGTATGTAGCGCAGGCGATAAATCAACAAAACATCGAACCTCCATTTCCCATGGCAGCAAACAAACACAAAAAATATTTTAGTCAACTTTGCCGCGTAGGTATACTCGAGAGCTTGCAACGACAAAAAAAATACATATACATGCAAGCGCGCGCGAAGCTTAAAAGCTTTCAAACATCAGTGTGTGTTGGAGGGGGGGGGATACAAATCTGCAGTCGCGGGAAAACCGTTACGAAAATTTACGAGCCACGTGCATTTAAATTCTCTTTTTTTTTATCTCTTCGATTAGTCATTTTTAGTTTCTTTAAGCTAGAAATTCTCGGTATAATAACGAAAATAATAACTTGAAACTCATCATCTGTGGTTCAACAGCTGCTGTCGTCGTCGTTCGTGCTCATTTGAATTTGGCGGGTACTTTTAAACAACTGTTCACAGCCAAGTTATAATGCATGCAGCGTAACAAGAATATGGTTTCCACTCTCTCTCTCTCAGTATCTGCAAGCGCGTGGTAATTAAAACTTTGTTAATTTATGGTTATATTACTAGCCGAAAAAAACAGACACACACACAGCAAGCCAGCGCTGAAAACTTTCTGTTATATTTGGGCTTTAATGAAGTTTCAATGCCACGATTAAGTTTCGTAATTATATCGAGCGTGTAATTTATTAACGAAGCCACTTGAAAAACAGTTTCGCCTTATTATTGAAAAAGTTATCGCGCGCTTTTCTCGATTGAAACTATATAAAAGTGCGCGATCTAAAAATAAATTCTCTATATAACGATATAAAAGCAAGGTAAATTTTTTTTCATCCTTCGACGGCATTAGTCATCCGCACGCAATTATTTCTTGCGGTTATCGTCCACGCCGGAGATCTCTTTTACGAGCGTTTGATTGTTTCATGTTTTAAAGATGCGCGTCGAAAAATTATACCGCGGGCGAAATTTGAATGCAGACGTCGTTATTCAGCAAGTGGAAGACGAGCATAACGTATCACTTTTATTACTGGCTCGAGCTTTTCTTTTCTTCTTCTTCTTCTTCTTTTTTTTTTGTTTCGTTGAGCTGGCGTTTTGCATCAATTATTGTCGTATTATGCTAACTTGAACTACATTTTCGAGCTTGATTAACATCAATTCGTCGTAATCGCGATTTTTTTTTGTCGCTTCTGCATTTTTTTTTTAAGTATCGGAAATAATTTTGTTATCAGTGATGAATTATTATGAATTTATAAATACGAAATTTTACGAGCAAAAATGAAATATTTTTTTTTTATAAGCATCGACGTTATGATCACGGTAGAATGAAATAAATCTAAGTTCAAACAAACACGAAAAAAATGTATGTCTTCTTATAAAAACTAAAATGATTGAATATATAGCACGAGTATTTTAGACGAGATTTTAGAATAGAATATTAATCAAAGAAAACAAAAAGTAAATTTATAACCCTCCAGCGTGAAAGTTCACTTTTCAAAAAAAAAAAAAAAAAAAATCTCAACACGCCAACGCGAAAATCCCAATGTATTTCAATTCACACTTCGCGCAAAAAAAACATTTAATCTTCATCACACCCACTTCGTTTTCAGTTACCTTCACGGTAGCACGAACTTTTTTCCAAAAAAAAAAAAGGAAATAAAAGCAGCTAACATAAAGATAACAACCACCCATGCAACGCAGCGAACTTTTTAATCGAGTTGCCTCCCCATGTATATACGGATAACACGCGATTAGGTGGCTTAATGCCGCACTGTTTGCTCGCGAAAATTGCTATACGCGTCCCGTTGACGTATTGTGCGTTCGCAGGCGGACGCGCGGATAGGAAATTAAAACAGTCGTTTAGGCAAATAGTCGACTTTCCAAGTTTCACTTATCACCGGTAAATCATCTGCATCTGTATATAACGGCAAGTTTTCTCTCTCTTTCTCTTTGCTCGAACTTTTATAAATCGAGAAAATTTGAATCTTTGATTTACTACTGTCTCAGCCGCAGCAACAAGTCAATTTATAGTACGCGCCGGTATTTTTAGAACTATAACTATAATGTATATTTATGAATCTTCAATGACAATCTCATCTCGTAATATCGTCTTACAGAGAAGAGAGAGAGAGAGAGAAATCTTCCACGATCCTCTTAAATCATTGCAAAACTGACGGGTCATTGATTTTATCATTCGTCCAAAAAAAAAATATTTTTACACGTGTCCTCCCTTGACACAATAAAGTATTATTAGCATGAAATAAAGAAGAGTCTATCCGGCTGTCGCATGTGCATGTGTGACAATCACGAAATGACGCGATGCTCTCTCGCGAGACTCGATATTATTACCATAAACGGCTTTCCCAAACTGATTTCACGCTTTAATGGTGCATCGCGCGCGACGTGAAGGAAATAGCGATGCTCCCATCGAGTTGAATTCGGTTTATATCGCTGTCAGTGGATTTTCAATGTTCGATTCACTATATTATGCCTTTATCTTTAAACGTCTGTATTCCTAATTTCACACTTTCATCGTTATTCTACGCAAACTACATAAATCACGAACGAACGAACGGAAAAAAAAATTCAATTTTCCCAGCTTCCCGCTATTTACTTAATACATTCCTTTTATACATTGACATTTCACTTTCGACCTCGCGAGAAGTAAATCCTTTAAGCCGTCAGAGTCAGCGAGAGAGCATCCGCTGCACAAAGCCCCAAAAAAAAAACAAAAAAAAAGAAGAAAAAGGGTACATAAAACTCTTTTCGCTTCGGAGCATTTGAATTTCTAAGGGAGAGTAAGTATGTGTGTGTGCTTGCAAGCCGCGCGCGGGGGGATAAGTCGAGCTTGTGTGTCCCCCTTAATTACGTGATGTCCCCGCGGAAACATGTGTCGTCGTATATAAGCTAATTAAAGCTTCTTTATGAGCGAGCTAGGCGACCTGGTATATAAAGAGAGAGAAGAAGGAAAAAAAGAGCTGAGAGAATTTGCATAATTAACATTCATGAGGATATTTATCAAACGTTCGTTTGAGAATTATTTCGATTTCCGAATAAAGTATAATATATATGTGTGCCAGTGCTTTATCGATTGACCGATTCGGTCCATGACTTTATTTTTTCGTGGGCGAAAACGTTGACGAACTCGTCTGGCTGGTTTTTTTTCTCTCTGTGTATATATACTTGACGAGACTCGGGATGGCACTGGTTTTTCTTTTATACCTTTAGAATTCACGCAGTGTGTGCGGCTTTTGCGAATTGGAAATGTTTGCTGTGGGACATATATGTGTGAGAGAGAGGTCGTATATTTTATCACCAGGCACGGCGTTTATACTTTGATGATTATTCGGTTATATTCGGTGAGCTTAAAGCAAATGTACGTTTTATTACGGTGATCAATTGCATCGTCAATTTCAACTAAATTATACTCGTTTTTGTAATGAGGTTCATCGTTGCGATATACGTATGTATATGTCGGAAAATGAAATTATATTGCGTAATTATTACTGTGATTTCGCATTATATCTCTCGTCGCTTGCTTTTCGAAATACGAGATCGTTTTATCTTTTGAACATGATATGACATAATGTGTTACTTAATTACTGCAGTAATAAAGAGATTATCGCGTATTGCTCTAATTAAAAAAGATTTTCATTTAAAAAATCAGTACAATTGTAATTTAATCACTTATTTAATAAACGAAAGCATCATTTTTACGAATTAAAACTCGCTTTTCGCACTTCCCTTTGATCTTCCATTAGTTTATGAATCATAAAAAGAAGCTAAGTAATTAAAAAAAAAAGAAACAATGGTATTTCAGACTGACTTTTCATCTTATTTTCGGAAGCCATACATCAAGCAGCCGTAAAAACCGTAGGAAAAAAAACATTCCTGCGAAACAATATCCACGTCGCTTTCTAATTCCACACAAAATTTTTACGACCAATAAAGTCAAGGAAATTCGCGCTCGTGTTGTGCCAATCCACGTCGAGCGATTTGCGTGTGCGGTCAGCAAAGTTCTTTTTTTTTTTACTCTCGATTCGCGTTAGAAAATGTTCAGTGTCGCTGTGTTATTTTTTCCTCTTTTATTGTCGCGCACGTAAAAATAAAAACTCTTCGCGCGGGGAACGGCGATATTTTGATTTCGCGTGTGTGTATGTTGTATGCGTGGGGCGAAAAATATAGAAGATTGTTTTCGCACGTCGACACAGACAGAAAAAAAATAATTATTATCCAGAGACAACAATGTTCTAAGTGTGTGTACGGAGTTTCTTGGATGGAATTATTTATCGCACACACCTCTCGACGTACTTTTTTTCTTTCTCTCTTTTCTGTCGTAATAATCCGACACCTGAGATCCGTGAGAGAATACTCGAATTTATCCTTCGCGCGTTGAGTGAGTAAGAAATAAAAACATACACGAAGATTCAATTGGGTTCTGACGTAAATCAATACAGGGAAAAAATAACTTCTCTTTCCTGACAACCACTCCGAATTTTACAAGTGTTACTTTTCGGAGAAATGTATTATTTGTTTTAAAAAAAAGTCTCATCGTTTTCGTTTTGACGTAAATACTCCATTATACACTACTACTGTTTGTTTTGATTGAAATACACTTTTTCCTCTTGGGGAAATTTTCAAGCTCTTTTTTTTTAAAGTTTCGCCACGGACACTTTTGCGCTCGTTACTCATTCACTTATTTTTCTACAACACGCGCGTCAAAAACAAAAATATAATAATACCATTAAAAAGTAAAATTCGACTGTCTAATACATTTTTCGCAACACACAGTCTTCGAGAATAAAACAAACAAACTGAACATCCAGCATAATAAGTCAGAAAGCGAAAATCCAGGGTTCGTTCGTCAAAGAGGTTAGCAGCAAAAAAAAAAAGAAACATGTGCAAAGCGTGAGTCGTCTCGCGCGGCGGCGGCGGCAGTAACCCCCTTGTGTTGTGTTGTATTGTGCGTGTGAGAAATTTTCTTTGTTGTCGAGGGAAAGCAAGGCAAAAAAAAAAGGCTTGGAGTCTATCCCGAAGCAACAAAGGTGACTACGGAGTAAAAAAAAGAAAGAAAGAAAGAAAGAGAGAATAAGTTAGAGCGCACACGGATAATTAAGTGAAATATGACGGTAGAGGAGGGACAGAGACGAAGCAGTAGCAGCAACAGCAGCAGCACGAGGATGGCCTGGATCGCCAGGTTGCCACTTCAGCACGTCGCCGTTTTTTTCGGTGAGGAGACTTTTGCCATCCACGCTTTTCTCTCTCTCCCTCTCTCCCTCTCTCGTATATATATAAGGTACAAAACGTTATATATACACAAAGAACGAGAAGCAAAAAAAAAAAAAAAAAAGCGGAGGTGACATCTATTTTTCGCTGCAACTTTTATATTTCCGGATGGCTTTAAAATTTTTTTTTTGAGGTTGTCCGTGATGACGCGCGCTGATTTATTCGCGTTCGAAAGTCAAAGTTATTTTCAACTCGAAGAAAAAAGTTAACGATCCACTTGTGTATCCTATAAAAGTAACTCGCAGTTTCTTATTCTCGGCGCTGAGTTTTCGAAAATTATGCATAGATCGGTTTATACATAACGCAAAACGTCGCGCGGCAGCGCAAATCGGATTTTACAAAATTCACGCGGGAAAACTTTGTTAATCATCAACTCGACGACGACCGAGAAGTTTCATCTATCCTCTCGCCACCCCAAGGGCTTTGTACATCCATAATTTTAACCTTCGGAAGGAGAGGGAGAGAGGAAAAAAATAACTCATCTGCCCCCACTCGAAAATTCCATTCCTCCTTCTCGCAGCGAGCGAGCGTTTTTAAAACATAATCAAACGGATATTATCATTTATACGAGAAGTACGACGCGCTTGGAAATATGCAAAAACTCTCGAGGGAATATAAAACTCCTTGAAACGCAGGAAGAGAGTGTGTCGCAATTTCGTTTAAGAGCTTTTTATTTCGCGCGTCCTTGCTTGATGGTCAATTTCGCGTTGTATATCAAGTGTCAATGAAGTACGTACTGTTTTATTTATCGAGGGTGAACACTTCCTTTTTTTTGCCTCTCTTCGGATTTTACGAGGCGTGTGCTCTGCTTTGGGGTGTAGAGAAGAAAAGTGGGATATTTACATTTTTAGCATCCATTATCGTTTCGCTTTACATTCCGCGCCGACCGAAATAGAGATTCACGGTTTTATCGTTCAAAAATTGAAACTAAAAAAAAAAAAGAACAGTCATTACAAAAATGAGAAATAATCCCCCCCGTCGGTGTCGTAAAGTACAAATAAACGTCGAAAAAAAAAAAGAAAAGAAGAATTAAAAGCCAATCAAAAGAGAGGATGACCTTCGCAAGGGTGGGTGGGAGGGGGAGACCTATTAATAACGTTGCGGTGCGGTGGAGGCTAAGAATCGGTGCAGGAAGGGGATTTCAATCCAAAGTCCCTTGACGAGGACTCTATTGACCGAAGCAAAGTCAAGCAAGCCCGAGAGAGATTAGCTGCGCTGCTGCTGCTGCTGCTGCAGTTACTCTCTCGCTCGCTCACTCCCCAGTGGACTTGACTCAACTTTCCAAGACACGAGGCCAAAAAGCCGTCTATGTATATATGTATGTATGTGTGTGTACGTCTACGCGGAATTACGCTTTCACTTGTTAGGGGCTTTGTGTAAATAAGCTTTGTCGCGAGCAGAGCCAGCTGCACGGGAATAATTATTTCGTATACACACTGCACAAGCAGAGAGTGTATAGTTGTTACAATTGTTCCTTTTGAAGAGCTTATCGGTATTATACGCACAGTCGAGTGTACATACAGTTCGTCCTACCGTGAAATAAAAAAAAAAATTCATTGCAAGCTTCAACTCAAACTTTATTTCCCCACAAGACTTCAATGTAAAAAAAAATGTTTCTAATCACTCCTCTCCCCCCGTATAACTTTCAGCATCGACAGGTGCATTCGCCGCGGGTGTGGTATTGGGTTGGAATTCATTCGGCGGCTGGATGCTACGAGCCGCCGTTGGTTGGAAAGTACAGGAGGCCGATCTGGTGATTGGAATTGTTGCTGCTGGTTGCTGCCTCGGCTGCCTACTCTGTATGCTCGTGCTCGTCAGCTGTCGACGCCGTGCTTACGTGCTTGCTTGCGCTTACGTCATACTGTTGCTCAAAGGGTGGCTCTTCGTTTACAGATCCGACAAATGGGTAAGGTAGATGACGTTTACGTGTAAATATACACGTGTACATACTTGGTTTTCGATCTGCGTGTGTTTCAGTGATTTACGCATCAAACGTGAAATACAATTTAAGCTCTTTATTTTCCCTTCGAGTATATGAAAAATTATCTCGAGGGAAACTTTTCCCACACGCTCAGCGTGAAAGATGAAAAAGAAATCAAGTTATTTACGCGTGTAGGTGTGAAAAAGCCCGGGCGTCTGATATTATCACGCATATAGGGCGAGCTTGCACTTTATCGCGAGGGGAAATTCATCAAGCGATCAGGGAGAAAGGAGCTTTTGTTCTCGCGACTAGAGAGAGAGATGAGCGGTATGTTGTGGCTAGGCGATGACTAAGGGACTTTCCAGTGAAAATCCTACATTCTCCCTTCCCCCTTGAAATTGCTTCACAGCTTATAGAACGCCGACGCTGCGCGTTCGATAATTAAATGTCCGCTCACGAACATGGAGGAAGGGGAGAATTTTCGGTGGATGGGTCGAAAATTGATGTTGTAAGTGACTGCGGAGAAATGCAATGGAGGCGAAGTGATGGATTGAGGATATTATTGTTTGGGATTATTATACCTTGATGGACTTTGTGATATGGTACGAAGTTGCGGGTTGATTTTACGGTAATTAAGGCAGTTTTATATGAGAAATGCTTAAATGTCAGATGTCAGGCTGAAGCTACATATGTATACACCAAAGCTTTGTGTCCAGAAAGTCGATGCTTAAAAAAACGCCCCGACCAATTTTTCAACGTCAGCTTAAATGGAAAATCTCTTCGAATAACATCTTTTATTAGTAAAAATTGGCTATCCGAAGACTTTTCTCGCCGAAAAGCTATTACAGCGCGTGTAAATCGAAAAAGAATGTACTTTGAAATCCCCGAATGAGATGCGAAAAAAAAAATCCAATTCGAAGAACGTCCAATTCCGTGTTAGTTCGTATTACGGGGGTAAAAAAAAAACGTCGCACACGTCTATCTATAGCCGCAAACAAATATCTTTCCGGGAGATAGAAAACACATTTCACCGAGTAAAAAAAAAGAAGGTGACAGGTCGAAGATGAGAATAGAGTCAATTTTCCGTTTCGATTTTGAGTTATTACACCGTCGTCATTTTCTAACGATCCTAGAACTTTTTCTCTTTCTATTCGTATGTGCGTCGGATCTCCATTTCATCTAGCGCTAATGTTTCCTTCGTGCAGATAACACCGGAAATTGAGAATCTAGATATACATGCTTTTGCACAAGAGAATGATGAGCGACGATGTGTGTGTGGTTTTTTTCTCTTTCTCTCTCTCTTTATCAATTTTCGCGAGCAAGGGGATTTCGATTTGTACTTGTGACTTTGTCCGGGTAAAAGAGACAACTTTGGCTGGGTGAGGAAAGTAGGTCACGCGCCGCGCAGTTTTATTTCACTCGGGAGTTTCTTACGTACCGCCAACGCTATCGCCGTTGGGCTCGATGAAAAAATCATTAGGATCACCGAGATGTTTCGCCGTATTATCTCTTGATTAAAGAGTTTTTCTTTCATTGCCCGGCCTGTCGTTGACGAATGAATTGCCGACAAATTATTGATGTTACAGCTTCGATACGAAGAAAATTGACGAAATAAATTTTTATTAAATACTTTGGTATAAATGTATTTCAAGTAGAAAAAATCGAATACGAGCAGACAACCACGAAAAAAAAATCCATCGTCTCAGCAATAAATAATCAGCAAACGTTACAAGTACAAAAAAAAAAAGCCCTAACTACCCTCGCGTTAGAAGTGCAAAAAGCAGCGGCTAAAGGCAATTTTCGGGATCTCTCTTCTCTCGATGAAATTCCATTAGCAGCATTGTTGTTTTCATCTTTCTTTCGTTTCTTTCTTTTTTTTTCGTGGCCCTCGTCAAAGGCCATTTTCGCGCGTTGCCAAGTTCCAAACGACGCACAAAGAGATTGCCGTGGCGGACGATGGCGCAACTATGAGGGAAAGGATGAATTCTCCGAGCTTTGCTCTCTCTCACACATACCCACAGAATGAAAGGGATGAGCAGTCGGAGAAAAAAATTTTCATGGAAGTTCCTTTCTTTGATACTCGCGCGCAGGAATGCGGGTTGAAAAAGCAACACAACACAAAAAAAAAATTGTTCTTTTCGTTGGGATACAATTTTTTTTTAATTAAAAAAATTCAGCGCATAGTTCGAATACAAAATGAAAAAAAACCATTATATTTTCTTGGCAATAGGACGAGTACACGATGCTGATGATCGGTCGGGGTTCGAGCGGCATCGGGGTGGGTATGTTCAGCACGCTACTGCCAATCTACATCGGCGAGATCGCGAGTGGGTGGAGACGCGACAGATTGCTGTACTACACGCACGCGATGCTCGGCTGCGGCATTGTCGTTGCCTACGCTCTCGTCGACGCCGAAGCCGACGATCTCAAAAGCTACAACTTTCATTGCGCTTTGGCGTGTCTGCCGGCTTTGCTATGCGGATTGACCATTGGTATCAATCCGGTTGCGAGTATGTTGAACGGTAGAGAGGATTCGGCGAGGAAAGCTCTGCTGTTTTACGATGGGAAGATGAGCGATGACAAAGTTGAGAGAGAAATGGATAAGTTGAGGGAATTGGTGAGCAAGAATCAGAGGATTGAGGTGAGTTTTTTTATAATGATGATGTTTTTGGTTGTTTGATCGATTAACTTTTTTATTGAGTGTTGATGACCTTTTAAAGTAGATTGATCTTCAGTTTGCATCATTCGACGAATTTATTACGGTCTTCCGTTTTAATGAAAATCTTCATTAAAAATCTCATTTATAAATCCCGAAGATATGTCGCAAGGAATAAGATGCTAAAAATTAACGACGGTAATCCGTAATAAAAGTTGAATAACTTTTCGAATCGCAGATAATCTTCGTGCGATTTCTTACGGGAAAAGAGAGAGGGAAAGTGTATAAGTTTTCTTCGAAAAAATTTTAAAAGTAACTTTACAATTCGCCGATAAGAATAACTATTTACGCTTCGCCCCTCGAGGTAGACTTTCCAACAATAATAATCGTACCAAAGAAGATGTTATGCGCAATAATTTTCAAGCATCCAATTAGCTACAACCAACAAAAAAAAAAGGTGTGTAACTTCATTATCTTTCGGGTAAAACTTTCTTTCTCTCTCGCTCCATAATTCAATTTCGCCTTCGTCTTGAACTTGCCCGACACGTGTACGCTACGCAAAGGCAAGGTTGCACGCGATCTGTTGTTGTTGCTTTTCTTTTTTAACGAGCAATTATTGAGTCGTTAAAGGTTAAAATAATCACGCCAAGAATTGACCCTCGCCAACTGTGTAGCGCGAACGAATGTGTACTTTCTTAATTAATGGTCGGGCACGTAAAGCATGAATATCTCATTAATTATTCATTTCGTGGCGCGAGCAAAAGAGAAGTTGCTGCTGCTGCTTTTTTTGTCGTTGTTGTTGATAAAAATGTCAGATTGAATAATATGTCGTCCGTGTTTACTCGTGTAATTGCGAGGAACACATTTTTTTTAAAGTTTTTACTTTTTTTTTTTACGTCGCTCTAATTTATCAACGCTGCGAGGGTAGTGTTTTTTTGTCGGGGAGTAAATTAATTTTTTTTCCGGAGAAGTTTTTGAATTTCATTGCGCGCAATTATGTAAAAATGGTTACTTTGAAATTCAAAGATTATTACTACGTTGCAAGCGGCACTATAAACGCTAAACATTCTGGGAAATCTTCAAATATTGCTCTCCCTCGACGTGTCCAGTTTAATAACTTTGTTTACAAGTGAGACTAAGAAGCAGACACATACACATATATAGCTTTCAAGATATAACTAGTTTCCCGCACTTCGATTTCGAAAATCGATCAGGTAAACAATTTTCCGTTCGAGTTACGCAGTGGCAAAATATTTGCCGTAGCAACCGCGTGATATTCGAAATGCAATCAACATCGCATCCAAACCTCAAATTAATTATCAACTCGATTCGCTCCTCTCCCGCTCGCATCGATAAATCGACTTTACTCTCTATTTCTTTTTTTTCACATAAAGATCCTATCCTCTTAGAGAGTATCACCTTACTCGCAAAGTTGGCAAGCCGCACGGTCGTAAATTATTATAGAAATTCGCAACCAGCCGCAAGTTGCACCCCTGCGCTAGTGGAATTTCGATATCTGCCGCCGCGAAGCGCCGCGTATATATGAGTTACCGCCTTGTATACACACTTACAGCTCGCTCGATCGACCTGCATTCGAGAGTTTAATCAATTTATTTCAATGGTAGAGTTTCGCGTGTGTATGTGTGTGTTTATGTATGGGAATTACGTGGTAATTTAGAAAATTATTCGAGCGTAATATTCGCATTTGCTTTTACCTCCCCTAAATGCGATAATTAAATAGTGATTGTATAAACGTTGCCGTTGAAAATTGCGAGAAATGTTTGCGTATAATGGATCGTGTTCCGCTCTTTTAATGAATAAACGTACATTTATCAGTTTACGCTCCTGTGCAAATATTTTGCAATCAAAAGAGCAGCGGTATAGCCAATCTGCGTATTTCCGGGAAACAATTCGGTAATAAAATCAAACGGAATATACGCAATTTTCGCGGATTGTCGCGATACTTCGCGAAACTTCGAAATGAATTCTTTCTTTTTTTTATCGCCGAGTTGTAAAAAAAATCGTCGATCGTTACTACGCGGTGAAAGGTATTCCACGAGTGTGGCAATAATAAAAAAAGCTCGAGGGGTAATAAATAGCAGATGATGCAATTGAGGAAAGAATACTTAACGAGTCGATAAAAGTGGAAAGAAATCCCATTATTTTTGCACTTCAATGAAGTATTTTAACGACAAAATATTTGTACGACAATATTTATCAAATATTTTCTTTTTTTCACACCAAACACAGTCGAAATTCAACCGTCGAATGTGGACGCTATTGGTCTTGACAATTTGCCATCATCTAAGTGGAGCTTTTACCGTGCTATTCAATGGCCAGACCCTCGTCGATTTCGTAGGTTCCGGTGACGTGTTGACCTCAAGTCAACTTTGCCTCGTCTCGTCGGCCTGTCAAGTTGTCGCTTCTTTGCTGGGTCTCTTGCTCGTCGCCAGACTTGGACGTCGAATTTTGCTGACGCTGTCCGCTACGATTATGGGTGTCTGTATGGGATTGTTAGGTGAGATTTCAAAATTCTTTTTATCAAACTTCAAACGTCTCGATGAAGCTTGTTAATCACGTATCGAATCGTGCAGGTTGGACATTGAATAAATTAGCGCTAGGCGATGAAATTTATCCATGGCAATCGCCAATCATCGTCGCTTCGTACTACAGCGCTTACGGTTTAGGTTTCGGACCGATAACTTCGGCAATGCTTTCCGATTCCTTCCCCCTGAGAATGCGAGTCGTTGGTGCTTCGATTATCGGTAAGAAATAAAAAGAAAATCATTCCAAAGAAAAAGAATCGTAACGTAAACGTCTCTTTTGCCATTGTCTCCTTAGGAGCGATCGGTTGGCTTGTCAGCCTGTTGCTGAATCTCTACCTCGGCACTTTGCTCGAGGCTGTCGGTGTGGCCATGGTGATATGGGCGTTCGTTGGATTCAGCTTACTGGGCGCATTACTCGGCAGTTACCTCGTGCAGGAGACACGAGGCAAAAGCTTGCTCGACTTGCAACGTCAGTTTCTCAACGACTAAACGTTCTCCCGCCCGTCGATCTTCGGCTCGAAACTTTCGAAGGATGCCTGCATAAGTTTCTACCCACCGTTGGATTATCTAATAGATTCGGTGGATTAAGAGCTGTTATGGCTTTTCTGTTGTTATATAATATGTAGAGGTAAAAACTTGTAAATAAAGTTTTAGTTTTTCGTGTGTGTGTGTACGTATGTATCTTAGATGTTTCTTTTTTTTTCATTCAGTAGACGTAGAGCTGCAACTACTACTTTCTGTCTCTCAAAGGGTTTATTTCGTGTGCGTATAGCTACGAAACAGCTGCGCAGACTAAAAGCAAGTCGTGCTTTCTCCGCTCAAAGGCTCACTCAAGCCTCTCTCTCATCGACAGACTCACTAATTGAAATTTCAGGCTACGTTTTGAAAGGAAATGCGTATGTATACTCCGCGAAAGCTCGTTGAATTTCGAATTCCATCATCGCAGCTCGTAGATATTCAAAACGCGACATTTCGATTCAGAACTGAAAATTCCGAATGAATTTTGAGAAAACATCAAAGAACGAAAGATAAAAATTTGTTTACTATCGCGAGTGAAAAATAAAAGAGAGAGAGAGCAGCTTTCACGCTGCGTCCTTGCTCTAATTAAGCCCCAACCATTTGCCATCCATTGATTGGATATAATAGCACACGCGGGTGGATGTAAAAGAGGCCACACACACACAGTGCACAGAGTAGTCCTTATTAGCGAGTCTACCGGGAATTTGCCAAGTTTTTCCACATTTATCATCGACCTTTAACCCCCACCACCGCCGACGCTTGAATAGAAATTCTCTCCTCCTTTTAATCCCGCGGAAAAGGCAAATTGAAATATTTCACGGTGATACTAAATCGCAACCCAAATCTTAATTATCCCACGCGAGCGCATTTGCATAAATTTTCAATGTAATCCTAATTATTTTTGAGGCAAAAGTTTAAGTGCTTCTGCGATAAAAGCGAGGCTTTCGAGATAATAATAATGTTGCCTCGAGACTTACGATTGGAAATTTCTTTTTAGCCTGTAAAAAAAAGAAAAAAAAAAGAGAGAGTTATTTATTAGCTATCAATCCCGCGAAAATTGAAACAACGGATCAGCTCAGTTTAAAATCAGCGCGAGCGAGTGAATTCAATCTTCCGTCCAAGGTTTTCGCAAAACCGTTTATACGAGCTAAAACCGTCGGTGGTGTCATTGTAATCTTCCCGGAGAGCTTATCTCTACCTCGATTACGCGCATAATTATGTCTCGACCTTTTGACGTGAGATAGTAAAAAAAGAATAAAGGAAGTGGATTTTCTCGACGGAAATCCACATTGGAATTTTGCACTTCATTTATATTCATGTGTCCGCTGCTCTACTCCCCCATCTCTCTCGGCTATTCGAGGATATTGAGATTGCTCGAGATGGACTCGATGTGTTATAGCAGAGCAATTACAGTGAAATGACGGTATTAGGCGGGCTTGAATTGAATTACCTTCTTCTTTTTTTCAATTCTGATGGAAATGCGTTTGCTCCTTTCGAGTGTCATTTCGTAATACTTCATTTATGAAACCGCTGAGCTCTCGTCATTATACTTATTCGGTTCACTCTTGGAAAATTCCCCGAGTTAGAGGGAGATAATACAAAGTAGCTCTAATCTAATGACGGTATTAAGGACCTTGTACTCGTGGAGAAGAAAAAGTATGAAAGTTTTATCAGATGATTTCAAATTACCCTCAGGAGAACGACTTCGAGACGTAAAAAAAAAAAAGATTATATATAAGGAAAAGATAGCTTTATTATTCCTTACCGAGTTTTATCGCGGGAAATATCAATCTTGGTTTGAATTTACAGATTTTTTTTTATTCGCCGTTGAATAAAGCAATTTCGTCTCTGAAAATTTTTTTTCCCCGCCGAAAGCTCTGACCATCGCTCAAACACGCGCGCCAAAACCTCATTAAACGCAATGTAATTCTATTTGCCGAAAAGTCGCCTCCTGCGAACAGAAGAGC
This sequence comes from Galeopsomyia nigrocyanea, assembly GCA_035047105.1. Taxonomy (NCBI): domain Eukaryota; kingdom Metazoa; phylum Arthropoda; class Insecta; order Hymenoptera; family Eulophidae; genus Galeopsomyia; species Galeopsomyia nigrocyanea. The sequence continues at coordinate 21,581 of JAWWMK010001103.1, forward strand.
CGCGGGATTTTGTATAAAAGGCTTGTGTGAACAGTGAGGTGAGCTAATATGCCGACATCCTCGGGCACAGATTTGAACTATTTTCCCGTGTACAAGGGCGACGGACGCGCGAGAGCTGGTTTTAAGGGGGGGCTGAAGCGAGTTTCGCGTCATATTATTCGTTTATGCTAAAATTTTCGCCGTGGGAAAATCATGCAAATTCGACGATATGGATATTTTTTTTTCTCTTCGGTAGACACGTTTTTTTTGTGATTTTTTTGTTATTTACGACGATTCGAAGGTTCGACTTTATGATAAAAGTTTTTTTTTTAAAGGTACATTTGTCTTGTATATGAAAGTTATCTCGGTTTTAGATAAAAGGAAGAGATTCCAATTCTCGTATGAAAGCAGGTTTATACCTCTCTCCGGGAATCCACGGTCGCGCAGCTATCTCTGCCTCGGAAAATTGGTAATTTGCACGTATTCCGAGGACATTCAAGGGGAGCCGTAGTTGACATTTCCATCTGGACAAACCAATTCAACTTCCAACAAAGCTTGTGATATTTCTACGGACTATAGAAATTGTCTTATCTCTATTTCACTCGCGTTTCCACGCAATTAATTTTGCTACACATCCGCGACGACGATAAATCACCTTTCATTAACCCGAGGAAGAAGAAGGAAAAAAAATCGCTTTAGTGAAATAATGACCTCGAGAAAGAGAGAAACAACCACAACAAGGAAAAAAAAAGTAATAGTTGAATGGCATAATCCTTGACGATATAGCACGTTGATCCTCACGCGGTGACGCCTCACACACACACACACACACACACACACACACACACACACACACACAAACGCGCATACACACACACATATATATATAAGAAGCTCTGACATTCATATATAGCGAGAGGAAAAATGAAAAGCCATCTTATTTCGCGACTAAAGTCGCGAATACATATATTTTAAATGGACGGATTGATGGATTTCATTTTCCTCAAGGATTCTCATGTATCCCATTGTTTGGAAGCTTTTCTCTTTTCTCTCTCTCTCGTTTATACATGGGTGAGGTATTTATCCGAAGATACTCGATGATTAATCGCTCACGCGGGGGGCCCACACACACACACACACACATCGAATTATTCTAAGTGATGCTTTTCGTTGTCTGACGCGTTTTGACGGATGATTTATGTGTCCGCGCGCGAGAAGGTCAAATTTTTGAAGGGAAAACAGGAAGTTGCGGTTACGAAAACGTAAATCCTCGTAGTTGTAAAGTTTGCTCGTATATAGTTTATTAAAGTTTATGAATACACGTCAACGTTGTTATTCCACTGTGGATTACATCCTCTCAAAAAAATTTCTATATCCCTCTTCCGTTATTTTCCACACACGATCCGTTATCCTTCGTTATCAAATCCGAGATCAAATCAACAAAAAAAAAACGTGCACGCGTGTGCCAATGTACAACTAAAAGCTGTGCAAACGATAAGAAAAAGAAAACGCCCACACATGCAGCGAGTATCAACCATAAATTCCGTGCACGCAAGAAGTAAGAAGAAGAAGTCCTTAAAGTCCCAGAGAGACAGAAAACGAATCCATATTGATTTAAGAAAACGATCCTCCGAGCCTATGCTATACGAAGAAAAAACTTTTCTCGTGAGAGAGGCGGAGAGAAAAGAAAACACGTGGAAAGTGCGAGTGCGTGCGTTCCCCTGCCCCTCAAGGGACGAATCATTATTTATATCGCGACGGTGACGGTGGCGGAGGCTTCTTCCTTCCTGATGACGATTTACCATTCCGGTGGCTTTTATTTTGCCGAGGGAGTACTGCGATTTCTCAATGCTCTCTCTCTACTCTCTTTGCGTTTTAATGTTTGCTTTGGATGAGATGAAGCACATTGAAAAAAAAAGAAAGAAGGAAGCGCGCTTTGTTTCTTTTGTTTGCTCCAAATATGCGAATGTTTGCTCCGGGAAATTGAGAACAATGATATGGAGTTCGTGTCGGTTGATTATTTTTTAAGATTCATTTAGCCAGTTTCCTGCCTGTATTGATTCAACGAATATATAAACACTCGAGAGTATCGAAAACGATAAAAATATAACTTTCCGATGTGCGTCAAAAAAACACGTGCTTTCGAAAAAAAAAGTGTCTGTCTTCCATGCTTACGCACCGCTGAACGGAAAACTTTGGGCAGAGAGAGAGAGAGAGAGAGTATATAAACCTGTACGTCGTAGATGTAAATAAATAGACAGCATTACAGACACCCTTCGACGAAAATAGCTTGCGCGCGCAAAAAACACCGAAGGGTGTGATGAAAAGAGAGTGAGGGTCCTAGGCAGTGTAACTCATAATCAGCGAACTCTCTTTCTCTCTCTCTCTCTCTCTGTCTCTCTCTCTCTCTCTCTCTCGCCCACGGGTATCGTTCGACCTTTGTTCAAGAAAGAAAAAGAAGAAAAATCAACGCGGTTGAGAAATTTTCAATGTAAGTACAAACTTCATCTCGTACAATTATAATTTTTTTTTATCGTGTTATTCACTCATTCTTTTTTTTCATTTTTCTTGTTGATAATGATGTACTCTACATAAAAAAATCGTAGTCCGATAACAGCTACGTCTAAGCTCGTTTTATGCAGACAGCGTAAGTAAACGAGTTTTATACAGGCAGCTGGGCGGCGCGTCAGTAATGAGAACGAGTATAATTTCATTGCAGCGCCGTTAACGCGCGTCTATCTCATTTCTCCGTTATAATGACGCTTTTTTTTAAAAAAAAAAAAAGCTCCGCAAAGAAACGAAAAGTTTGTAAGTAAGGATATAACGATATTTCAGGAGAACGCCGTGAAATTACGTTTTAACGTGACGCGGCAACCAAGCGATTATCGAGGGTATTTCTCAAAGTAGAGAGAGGCAAAAAAAAAACACAAGAAAACATTTCTTCTTCTTCCTTTTCGGAGAAGAAGAATAAATGACGCTATATAGGGCAAACAAAAGGAGGAGGTCCTTGTGGTTAAAGGATTTACGAGGATCGCGTTTTCGTGTGAAATTTCGACGACTGTACAATCTCTGATTACTTTTCTTTCATTTTTTTTCTCGAGGCTTTTATGTTTGAGCGAGAGAGAGGGAATGCTTTGTTGGGTGCGCGCGTGTGGCGAAAGCAAGTTTGAAAAATGAATGATAATTAAGAGCTTTTTGCGAGGCGTTCTATTTTGTGCCGTATACTGCTTGAAAAGCGAGAGGGTCGTTTTTTCTCTCTCTTTCTCTCTCTTCTCCGGAGAATAATGAGTTGTTACCTTCATTCGTGGTGGCGCGTTGCTGGCATTCGTGGAAATTCCTGGAACAGAAATAATTGTATCTCCTTTATTGTTTCGTTTTCGTACATTGTGTTTCGAGATTAAAATGAATTTTTTAATTGCGTTCAATCTTCGCAATTTACATTGTTTGTGTGTTGTGCTTTTGTCGAAAAAAAAAAAAAAAAAACAATAAGCATCACAATTTATCCTTTCAAAAACAAATATAATAACCAACATCCATTAATTACAACTTTCTTTCTGTAAACGATAGCAAAACAGCAATAACAATCCATCAAATAAACATGCTATTTTCGTGGTGGTCGATCGGAAATACTTTTATAAATAATGCGTCCCCCAAAGATATTTCAACAATAAGTTGGAGAATTAGAAGAAGTAGTAGTAATAGTAGTAGTATGAAGGAAAAGGGCCATCATGTAAATCAAGATAAGACCACCCACGCTTTGCGCAAACAACAAACAACCGCGCAGCGTTCGCTAATAAAGGCTAAAAGTATAGAGTCTTCGATGATAATCTTTGGAGCGGCTAGTCGCGATTATGCCGGAAATCGTAAATAGCGAATATGACTTTTTTTTCTTTCGTATTTTTTTGGGGAAACATGACGAAGGATGACACTGATTTATCATCGGACGGAATATATACCGCGACTTGATGCTTATTGATATTCTGTCTATTTTTCGGAAATTGAAGGGAGTTCGTTGGCATTTCTATTTATATCGATCTTTTTTTTTTTGGTAATTGAAGTGAACAATCGTGAAAGACAAATGAAATTTACAAAGCTTTACCGTGAATAGAACGCAATCTTTCTCTCACAATGACTTCTGTAAAGTAAAAATTAAATCCCACAAAACAATACGACATTTTTTTCAATTTCACGCGCGTTATAACCACGAAGCCATATTGTACAACAGAAGAAGAAAAACCAAATGAAATAACATAATACTTTCGCAATATCAACATTCAACCTTCCGCGAGGCGTTAACGCCGTTGAAATACCCGACAATCGAAATTTTCCTGCGGCGAAGGACTTCAGAGCGAGAGAGAGAGAGAGAAAGTATATGGCGTGCGGGTTGGCCTTGCACCTGTACGTCGGAAGGCCTCTCTCTCTCACTCTCTCTGGCGAAATCCCTTGCGATTTTTCATCGCGTGTTACACGATCGACGATCAATGTTAAGCCCGGAGAGAACGAAAATAGAAATCGCCAAGGATCTTAGTAATTATTTTTGGATTATGTGTGTTTGTGTGTTATTGTTTATTTACTTTTTCAATCTACGCCGGAAAATCAGAAAGCTTTAATTCTCTGCGGATTTTGATCGATGGTCATTTTATTTTCAGCTTATATACGGTGTGGGATTAAAAACGCATTCATTTCAATTGTAAGAGCTTTCAAATGAATTAATTTTTTTATTATACGAAACCATCTGACATTATACGCATATATATCTCTCTCGCGTGAAATTCATTCGGCATTATTACGTTGCAAACGTCAAAAGAAAAAAAAAAGTAATTTGAATACCACGAACGCGCGCGTCACTTGGATTTTAATAAGCGTCTCGCTCGCGGTTTGACACTCCATCGCTGCGTCGCGGCTGTCGCAGGTAATAAGGAAAAAGGCGCCAAAGTCGCGCTCGCACTCGTGGAATACCGAATTTTATTCGAGAGGATTTATACTTGACGCGCGGCACGTAGTGTACTTAATCAGGCCGAGAATCAACGTCTTCATCGGACTGCATATAAAAGCTTGTGCAAGGTGCGCTGCTGTAATGAGGCGTGCGATATGTATACTTTCTCTTTTTTTTTTTGTCGCGTGCGAAATTTTCGGCTCGTGAGGCCTTTATGCAATTGACAGTTATGCGTTGCAGTCTTTGATGACGCTTGTGTAATTTACAACTTTTTTTTTGGTTGCTACGTTTTTAAGGCTTTGAATTTTATTTTATTTTTTGCGGTACAGGAAGAAATTTATTTGTTCTTTTGGAATGTGTAATGCCATGGTTTCTCAACAAATATTCCCACGTTGGTGATGAAACTATTCAAGACTCTGCTTTTCGAGTGCTCAAAAATAAAATAAAAATGCGTGATCGATTCTCAAATAAACAATTTTATTTTTGTATAAATATAAGGGCATAATGTTCTGTTGACGCGCAGAAAAAAAAGGAAAAACCCCCCATTTCCATAGCAAACGAGTCGTCGAAATAAAAAGGAAAAAAAAAGAGCGATATACATCGAAGGAAAAAAAAGAAGTTCCGCAGAACCGCAATAAAAGGAAAACTTCGTCAATAAGTAAACCCTCTATCTCTCTTTCTCTCTCTCGCAAAGCGAAAATACTCGCGAATCGAAGCACCGATATGGTATTGCTTGGAAATTGCAGTGAAAAATAAAAACCTTTGGGAAAAAACAACAACAATAAAAAAAAAAGAAGAGATATCCACAGTTGAATAGAGCCTCGTAAGGGCGAGAGCACAATCAATTCGTCGTTGATTCAGCTTTCTTTATATCGCGGCTGGGATAGGTGCTCGAGAATTCCTCTTTTTTTTTTCTTATCTTCACGAGCAAACACGGCGCTCGCGCCAATTTGTATTTATTTATTCCATTCCGTACCTATATCCCACTCTTTCTCTCTCGCGCAGAGACTTGGATTTGCTAAATACCTTATTTCACCGGGATTGACTTGTTATTTACCAAGTTTTTTTTTTCGTTCGTTGATAAATGCCGTTTCGCAGCTTGTTTATTCATTCGTTTGTTCAGTCGCAAATGCAAATCGAGAGAGGAATGCTATTTTCATTCGAAAGTTCTTGAATTTCAATGAAAATCCCGGAGAGAGAGAGATACAGCTGCAATTTGACGATATAATCGCAATTCAAAACTTTTGACTTTTGCGCAAAAAGCTTTCGCGAGCGGATTGAAGATTTAACTTATTCATGGAATAAATATGAAATTGCGCTGTGTACTGCAACGAAAAAGGGCTATCTTTGATATGCTTTATGCTCTTTATAAAATACCTTTCCAAGCTCTTTATAAGGGAAATTAAGTTTCCATCTTTTTTTTCAATCCGATCGTTGGAAAATTTCGATTTGTTGAATATGAGGGGTTTTACGTACTGAAATTATTCGGAGTACATAGCTTTATGCCCCCCCCCCCCCCGGACATGTACATAGATATACAAATACGTGTGAAAACAGGCGACCATTTGCTCCGTGATTATTTTTTGATGCAATAAAATTGGGATTCGACAGATTTGTGATAAATACCTTTTGCTACGTAGTTTGCGCTAAAGCAGTTCTGAATGATTTCGTGCAGCCGTTTTATTAGAAAAACATCCAAAAAATCACGATCGAAATTCAGGTTATAAAATCAATAATAAAAAAGAGCACGCTCACATTTGTTTTGTTTACATCGATGACAGCTGGATTTATTATTCAATTTCTAATTTTTTTGTCTGGCTAAATGGCTACACAGAATTATCCGGAATTGCTTTAGCGCAAACTTCATACCAAAAGGTATTTATCATAAATCTGTTGAATCCCAATTTTGATTGATCAAAAAATTATCGTGGAACAAAGGATCGCCTGTTTTAACATGTATTTGTATATCTATATACATGTCCGGGGGGGGGGGGGCCTTATTCCTACGTGTTTTTCCCAACGAACGTGGACTCATCTCTCTCTGAAGTATTTATCTTTATATCTAAAAAAAAAATAAATGAAAACCAATCGATAATCCTCCATAAGAATGTCAATTTCGTGTGCTCTTATTTGCAAAAACACTCACGAACATTATCTTCCGTGTACTCAATTTTTCCCCCTTCAAGAAGATATCAAGGCAAACACACAGACACAGAGAGTAGAGAAGCTTCGAACAGCGGAAAGTTTATCGCTTCGTTCATCTACACGTAAATTCGTACATATGCGTAAGCTGATTTGAATGCAGTCGGTAGTAAGACAAATCGAGGGTCGTGTCCTTACCCAAGTAGGGGGTCTTTCTCTCTCTCTCTCTCTCTCTCTCTCTCTCTCTCTCTCTCTCTCTCTCTCTCTCTCTCTCTTTGGCTTTTTGTTTGTTTTCCTTCGAGCGTCTGACCGCGCTGCCCTACATTTTTCAATGCTCCATTCTTTCTCCTTTTTTTCTTCTTAATTGTGTACAGTCTAGTCGACACACTTGTAAATTGTCGCGAATCCAATTACCCTTTCTTTTATTTTACTATGTACCGTCATATCGATGAAGGAGAGAGGAAAAAAAGGTAAGTGAGAAGCTTTGACCCCTATAGTCAAGGTTGAAATTCGCGGCAGGCAAATACACATTTATTTTTTTGCTCCAAACCGTACTTTCTCTTTCGCCGGGTCAGCTATGACTGGTAATTTGTTGGGATAATTTGCTTCGTGAAGAAAGTAAAAAAAAAAGTGTAACACACGACAGTGGAACGAAATCGAGTTTCTATACAAGCGAAAAAATATAAATTTCTTTTGCTGATATTAAAAACGAAACATTTTTCTGGAATAATTCGTAAAAGAATGTTTCATCTCAGCCACAAATATTTGCAAAAAAGAATGTTACAGAATCCCTGAAGAAATATAAATCCATTCACTCTCTCGCTTTTCACAAAAAAAAATCAAATTAAAACTCATATCATCCACACTCCCGAACAAAAAGAAAACAGCGTGAAATAACAATTGAAATTCTCAGCATCGGGGGATAGGTAAGAGAAGGGAGATGAGAGAAAAAAAAATAGGTTAGAGGCCTAAGAGGGAGAGAGAGGGATGCACGTGCAGGTAGGCAAGCAGCGCCGCCGCCGTTACACGCCCCCCGGGGCTTGCTGACTGTGAATCGATGGAGCACAGCACAGCGGAGAGCAGCTCCCTTCCCTACTCTTCCCACTATAGTTCCATTTTCGTTCCCGTGTTTCTTCCCTTGGTTGAAGCTCCTGCTGCTGCTGCTGCTGCTTGTTTTCTCGTCGTTACACTGACGCATCTTTCTCTCCCCCTCTGGGAATTTCTAGGTGCGTGTTCCAGTATTTCTGACTGATGTGCTTTAATTATGTTTGCATTGCGGGTTTTTGCTCATGCTAATAGTGTTTTTTTTTTTTTTGCTCGGAGGTAAAATGTGGAATTTACTCAGAGAAGCTAAGGGATGTAAAGGTTCTTTGAAATAGAATTTTCTCCTTCAATGAATATACTTTCTTTGAAAAATCATCCCTTTTTCCAGGTTACCGAGCTCGATGGGAATTTCAAAAATTGAAAAATGTAAAATCAAACTTACGACTCTGTCTGTCTCACCCCGCGAAACCCGTGTGTAATTCAAAACTTTTTCATACACTTCACGTACCTGGAAACCAATTACCAAAATTTTTCAAAAACTTCATCTCGCGAGAACTTTCTCTCGTCATATTTTTTTTTTGTCATCGAAACTCGTTTAAAGATCGTTCGAATCGCAGCAGCTCAGGGGTTTTAATTTATGCAAAAAGTTGGTCTAGGCATCATCGATCTGCGAAAACTTTCGGAAAAGCTCTCTCTCTCTCTATCCCATCGGTTTTACCTATTGAAAACTTGCGGGGAACATGTAGTACTCGCGCGCGACCCCGATGATAATGCGAAAAAATTAAGCTATACGTCGTATCTTAATCGAGAAAGAGACTCTGCCAAGTAAGGAAGTTTTCCCGGGAGACAATTTTTTTTCTTTCTTTCTTGCCTTCGTACCTGTATCAGCGTTTTATTTTTCCTTCAAGGACACTCTATCGCGATAGGGAGGGGGAGGAAGACACGATGATTTATGGTGGCGAACGTTTGCGAGTTTAATCGGAATTTTTTTTTGTGGAAGATTGCAGTTTTGGATGCTACTCAAAAATATTATAAATCAAAGTGATATGTGAAAAAAAGCAGGGTAAGAGTTTTGAAGTTCATTTTCTTTTTACGACGGAGCAGATCTGTTTTTTCAAGTTATGAGATTCTAGGTCATACATTTCCGACTGTACTGTGGGAAAAAAATTTGTTGGCAAGCTTTGAATATCATAAGTTACAAGATACGCTGTATCAACATTTGAGCGGTCAATAATGCAGTAAAATTGTGCCATCTTCAAGCCTTTCTCTCATATAACAACGGACAATTGCGTATCAATTCATTCGTACTGTCAAAAAAACCTCAAAAAACAAGTGACGCAACTGCAACGAAAAAAAAAAAATAATAAATAAAACGCGTAGAAAGTTCGCAATCGTTTGCATACGCCATTTACGTGTCAGCGAGCATGCCATCGACCAATATAACTCGAAGCGTTTTCATCGAATCACCTCTTTTTTTTCGTCGTCATCCTCGCCGTTGTCGTTGCGTACACACAGCCTCCGGCGAACGTACGCGCGTTATTTTTCACGATCGCGGGGGTGCGCGCACGGTGTATTTGTCCCCATACAGCTGCAAAAATCAAAAGAGTTTACTATCTTCTCTGTCGACTCGCAAACGGTAGGGGAGGGAGCTTTGCTTTTGTGAACTTTCGCATAATTATGTAAATTCAGGGTAAATAGCGTCGTCGTATACGCGGAAGCGCTGCTGCACTGCCGCTGCTGCAGTGTTTACGCTCTCTATTGCTCGATAGTTTTTCTTTCTTTTTTTTTTATCGGAGCGGGGAAAAAGTTTTGCTCAAATAGACGCTTGTTTTTAATAGAATTACGACGCTGTTGACAAAATCTTTTATTTATTTATTTTTTATTATATTTTCAAACCTATCACTCGCAAATATTCCTCCGAGAGAGACTGACGGACGCCAGCCACTCTCTTGGCTCACCTATGGGCCTTTTTGAATCTATTAAGAAATTGTCCTGCGAATCTCCACTCCTCGGTCACTTTCCATACACTGTACCGAAAATGTGCGCATATAAAGCCAATTTTCAAGCTTATGACTCGCACATATTCCTCCGATTGTGAAAAATCACTGAAAATCTAGGAGCCAAAAAAAATTCTTCGAGAACAGTGCTACTTGAGGACATTCCGTGGATTCCAAAAAACGAAATTTGCCCAAGTTTACGGAGGGATTAGGGCCGTAGAAGCCCTAAACATGGCCACCGTAAAATCATCGTTAAGTTGCTCCGGTCGTGAGAAAATCACTGAAATTCTGAAAGTCAGAACGATTTTTCATTCGAAATCTATATTTACAATTCCCCTAATCAATTTCACAAGCTCACTTCCGTCGAAAAAAAAAACAAAACAAAAATCCGCGCGATTTCAATCGTCACGGTTACGTGGGTCGTGTTGCATGTGCCATAGCCGGAGCAAGTGGATTAATATTTATCAGGCTAGTGCGTGCATACAACAACCCTCGACGGCCTCCGCGGACTTCTGTACAAGCTACTACTCTACTATAACGTCGACCCTGACATAAGCTTTCTCTCGGAGAGTATATACTTTGTCACGCGATCGCCCTCACCTTCGCCACAATCTTTTTTTTTCGCTTTCTTCCTCGTTTAGTTTTGCCTTTTTTTTTGTTGCGCGAGCGCGGTTTAACCTTTGATCTCGCACTGACGATTAAGTTCGCGCGCGAGAAAGGATTGAGAAAGTTTGGAACGATTGCTGATTCGTAGGAAATGATAATATATAGTGTTCTTGAGGTCACAGATTGTAAAGAATTTGAAGTATAGTGTGCTTTTAATTTTCAAGGTGTTCGGAGCTTGCGAATAATCAATTACCATAAGTAGAAGTTAATACAATTTCCAAGCGAGTGTATTTACGTTGAAATTTAATCGAGCAGCACATGTTTACTTGTCGAAGCACATAACTATTTCGCTCACTCGCGCGCACGACAGTTTCTTGAGTTGTTGGCATGTTAGTCTCGGGATTTTACGACTGTTCGATCCATTACACATTCCAACATAAACACACACACATACACATGTTCAAGATGTTACTACTGATTTTTGCAGGTTGCAACGTTTAGAGTATTCGTAGGATTTATTGCTGATGGTAACTATTTTTTCCCTTCCACCCTACCACTTTCTTATTTTTTTTTTACGACGCTGATCTCGCAGCAGCAGCAGCAGCCTGGCTATTCGAGTTTGATAAAGTTTTCTCGAGTTTATATGCGAGGCTTGAAGGGGAAGAAGGCAACTTTCTGTCGAGTTTACCGCAAATGCTGCAAGCGCCGCGTGCGCGCGCGCGAACTTCATGTATAAACATGCTCTAAAGTGATTACTTCGGCGCGAGGGAAATGTTTATCACCCCGGGAGACTTATGTGCGTGTATGTACTATCGAGAGATTTTCGCGGAACTTTGATTGAATAGAATCGATTGAAAAGAGGATGGATATTACTTTTTTTAAAGCTTGCAAGCTCACGTATTCATAAAAAAAAAAGAATCAAACTCACAATTCAGAACCAATCTCTCAAAGTTACGAGTGATAATAATAATAATAATAATCCATCGTTCACTTAACACAGATACACGGCCACGAGAGCGCGTGTGAGTGAAATGAAATTACAGAGAGCGAGAGAGCGAGCCACTCGAGGCGCTTCTCATAGTGGCTAACCGCAACTTTTGCGCCCTCCTCTCTCTCTCTCTCTCTCTCTCTCTCTCTCGCTCTTGCTCCTCTATACACCCCACAAGCTTATATATAGTAGATATAAGGAAAAGGCCTTTTAATTATGGATGTCGAGAGAGTGTGTGAGAGAGAGAGAGAGAGAGAGAGAGAGAGATATTACGGTATAGAGGAAGGGGGGAAGTGCAAGGTTGCCGTGAATTGATGAGTCCCAGAGGTGCCAAGCTGTCGATAATTAATTTATACATGCTAATGCGACCACCTCTGCTCTCTCTCTCACACACACACACATATACCGCAATGGAAATTAGCTCTCGTTATTACGACGCTGTTGCTACGTGAGTCTGCCTTGATTTTAACGATGGTTATCTTCCTTTTTTTATTTATATGTGTAATTATGTAGGAAGGGACAGGAAGCGCGTAGGATTGATTGAATTTTGACGTTTCCGAAAAGACCATTAACGTTACAGTTCGACGTGTGTATAAAACTTGGATTTACAATCTCTTCTGGCGGAGGTTATTAGGACCAATGACACACGGATGAGGATGAGAGGAGCTCAGAGTGATTTTGGATGCGAGACGTTTGGAATAATTTTTTTTAATTCGATTTTTCGGACTGGGAATATAATAAAACCGATCAATATTCCTCTCGTTCAAGTAGGTTCTAAGATGCATAATTCAAGGCTTCTCTCTCTCTCTCTCTCTCCGGCGATGTTCAAATTGATAAGAATTGAATTAACCGGGCAAAAGGGAGGATGAGGAGAGTGGGATAGGTAGAGTGCATGCTCGACCGAGCTAAACGATGATTACAGCTCTCGTTTTCGTCTAGGCGATAGCTAATGCTCTTGACGTTTTTCCATTTCCTCCTTCGCGTACGATATATACAATTTAAGTTTGGCAAATACAGGACAGAACATTAAAGTTACACGACATTGCGGCCTTTTTTTTTTTAAGGAAGGAAAAGAAAGACCGTTTACTACGATTTTACGTTCGTCTCATCCACACACAGTTAGTTTATTGCCGAAGCGCGTGGGTGTAGTCCGCGATTTCGACTGAGAAATTTGCTAATTGCCTTTCTCGCGAAGACTAGCAGGTGTGTGTTTTACGATCTCGTCTCCTCGTGTGTCTGTGTTTCAGCTGGAGTTAAGCCAACGTGATTGGGCTCTAAAAGAGGGCTTTTTGCGAGCGGGATATTCGAGGTGACTTTATTTGGGATATAGAGATTTGAATTTAAATAGGACGATTTCTAAATGGATTTAGATTTGATTCGTGGCTTTGACTAGCTCGTTTGAAAGCAAATTACACTGTTTAATAACTGGGAAAATTATTTTCCACGAAAGTTTTTTTTTTCAATTTCGAAACATCTTTATCAAAGTAAGTAGAGAAAGCTCGTTAACAAAGGATTACACTCTATAAAATGCTGACCTAATTATAGATCTTTGCAACAAAAAGATATAAAAAAAATTCCTATTAAAATCCTCTTAAAAAAAAAAGAAAAAGAAAATGCAAGAGAGCACGTCAAGCGATTTTTAATCCGGCAATTAAGCGCGAACTTTTTTTTTCGACTACGTCACTCAAATTGGCACGTCGATTGAAAAAACGTCGTATTCGGGGTCAACGTCGTCGTCGTCGACGATAAAGTTTTAATGAGGTTCATCTCTCTCTTTACTCGTGGCACGAAAAGGGCGACAGCTTCGATTTTTGGAGAATTATATATAGCGCTTTTACGTTCGTTCTCTGTCGATTGTAATAACTCAGAGTATCCATAATGTATCACTGATTAATTTTACGTTTTGTGTCATTTTCAGAGCGCAGATTGAAATAGCGAATTACAAAGCGCTGTCGTATTATAATGTACGCGACGAACGCGAGTATTGAGATTTAATTGAATTACTAAACGATACGAGAGAATTAATATTGTTTCGCATGAACAAGTAGTTTGAATAAAATTGAAAAGGACGTTAATAATTCAGTAGATTCGTTGGGCTATGTGCGTCAGCCAATTTTGAAATTACTCTAATTCAAATAATTAATTATACAAAGCGATTTATTCGATTTTTGAACGTAAATCAAACAGCCATGAAGTAAACATTAATAAACGTATAATCGCACAAAATTGCATTTCTTCATCAATGAAACAAAATACCGTTGATGTACATACATACCACATCGTTCACTCGATTGGGATACTCATCTCCACCCAACAACTATTCCACTTTCATCAGAGCTCGGATGAAACTCGTCATTCGCCAAAAGCGTCGATTGAACAACACACGCCCACGTGATAAGATCCTCAAACAGCACAGTTCAGTAAGAGAGACGTTGCTTTGTGTAACACAATACCACTTGCTCCTTTGCCTGATATGTAGCTAACGTTGTGTTTTAGTTTGTATCGTACGTACAAACTCACACACACACACACACACACACACACACACACACAGAGATGTTTAATTAATTAATCGGATGCGCTGGCTGCCAAGGAAATACGTCGGTAGTTTATACTACTTTGTCTCGAGTGCGTCACGATGTATATGGATCCAAACTCTCTCGCTAATTATATCCTCACTCCGAGATAATAAAAATAAAATCACGCCGTTAAAGTGTTCTTTTCTTTTTTTTACAGCAATAAATGCGGTACGGTAGTAGTAGTAGTTTAGAAACGAGCGCACGAAGTTGCAAGCCACTGCAAGGTATATAGCAGTTCGGCCAATTAGGTTGAAAACTTGTGTTCCGCAGACTCATTACGAGTGTCTGAGAGCTGTGCGAGCGAGAGAGAGAGAGACTACGCGAATTGTGCGTTACCCCCGCGAGGATTTCATTTAAACTCGGGAGAGTTTCTCGCGCAGCTCTCCCGACACAATGTCTCTCGCGGAATTATTATTAAACTTATTACAGTCGCAGTGCCACGCATTTATATTTCTGAAATAGTGTACGTAATTATTATTTCGCGCATTTGTCGTAATATATAATATGGAAGTGGTACGTGCGGATCATCTCTCTCTCTCTCTCTCTCTCTCTCTCTCTCTCTCTCTCTCTCTCTCTCTCTCTCTCTCTCTCTC
>JAWWMK010001113.1:0-36443 GCA_035047105.1 Galeopsomyia nigrocyanea
GCTGCGCGCGCTGTAAATCTATCGTAGATAGATATTAATATTCTATAATACTTAGTTCAACAAAAAGTGATAGACATGTGAATCAACATTAGTATCATTCTATTTTATTTTTTTTACAGTGGTTCTATGGGGAGGGTGTTGAACTTGGGTAATAATTTCAAAAATATCTCGTCTTCCACTCGCTCGTAATAAAAAAGTTAACGATGGTTTGAAGCGAAAAAAATTGGAGGTATTCCTCAGATCATCTACTTTCTTGTAGTCTTTGACCGAATTTTATATGTACTTTTGTTTGTACAGCAAAAATTATAACCTCAAAATTTTCGAAATGCGTATCTTCGATCGACAAACGTCTGTTACGAATTTTCGAAAATCTAAAATTTGTTAACACTACATTGTTTGTTAAGGTTTCAAGAACACCTGTATCAAGTTTGAGGTCTTAATATTCATTAAAAAAAATTATAGAAGCAATTTAGTACAACAGTGTCGCGCCACTTTTTAGCAACATTTTCGTTAATAGCTTAAAAAAATCCACGGGTACCTATGATTTGCAACATGGCAATCGCTTCAGAATTTAACCAGCTTCATTATCTCGTAAGTTTTGTAATATAAAAATACGTTTTTCTACATTAAATTTTAAAAAGAAAATTGAAGAATTTGCTCCTTATGGAAAAATATATTGAGAGCAACATTTTCTCCGTTTCTAAATGAAATTTAACATAGAAGAACGTATTTTTATATTACGAAACTAATGAAGCAATGAAGCTAATTAAATTCTGAAGCGATTGCCATGTTGAAAATAATAGGTCGCCGTGGATTTTTTTAAGCTATTAACGAAAATGATGCTAAAAAGTGGCGAAAATCAATACCGCGACGCTGTTGTACTAAATTGCTTCTATAATTTTTTCTAATGAATATTAAGAGCTCAAACTTGATACAGGTGCTCTTGAAACCTTAACAAACAATCTAGTGTTAACAAATTTTAGATTTTTGAAAATTCGTAACAGACGTTTATCGATCGAAGATATGCGTATCGAAAATTTTGAGGTTATAATTTTTTCTGTACAAACAGAAGTACATATTGAATTCGGTCAAAGACTATAAAAAAATAGATCATCTAAGGAACACCTCCAATTTTTTTTTCGCTTCAATCCATCAATAACTTTTTTATTACGAGCGAGTGGAAGATAAAAATTATTTTTTTAAATCGCGGCGACCCGAAATTGAGCAGGAGTATGAATTACTTTTAATAGTGAAATATTTTCTAAATCATACTCAAATATAATAAATTTATTATCAAATGTAACTTAATTAAAGTCAATGATAGCTAAATCAAATTTATTCATTACTCAATACTGAATAAAATCAATAAATTATTTCAAATTCTCGCGCCCAATTCTGACGTTATACCAGCAAGCCAATCAAACGTCAAAATCTCCATGTCCAACTGACCAATCAAAACGGTTACAGGCTTCCTTTTCAAACCTCTCTTTTTTATGTACATGCGGTAATAATATATCGACTAATGGAAAATCGAAATTTTTTTCTGACTTCAATACCTGAAAAGTTGAACAAAATATTAGTAAGAAGATCATTAAAATGTAAAATAATTTTTATGTAAATTGCATTGATCGATTCTTAGACCATAATTTTAATTGTTGTTTGAATTAAACAAGAATTTGTAGACTACTGTTGCTGTGAAAAGATAGGATTAATCATCAGAGACGAAAAGTTATAAATCAGAGAATTGTAATACATATTAGAATATTAGATAAAGAAAACAGCCACACACTTACCTCGTTACTTGAAGCGTGATGCGAGTTGGCTCCTTCGCCGGGGCACTCTTGTCGCACACGGGGCGACGCCAGATGATGATCGGGCGATGTTGATTGTGCGGTGCACTGCTCCGTAGACGACGGGCTAGCGACGACCTCGTGAGATTCCCAGAGCAGGCGTTCGTCGGGAGCAGCTGAGAAAGCGTTGCGCCACGGCCGCGTGCCCAGAGGGAAGAGAGCGTGAGAGAGCGCCTCCACGTTTCCGCACGAGTAGCTACCTAGCCTCTGGCCCCTGGCAGAGCGTGGAGAGCGCTCGATAGCGAGCGGTGAGCGCCTATGCTTTAGCATTGGATGACGTCACGAGCGAGCGCTCTCTTCACCGCTCTGAGCGGCGCGCGCTGCCATCTCGATACCGCCCCTGGGGCCACCGCGCAGGGAACGCTCGTAGCGCCAAACAGGCGTTCGACAGAGGGAGAGACGCGCGAATTTACGAAAGATGCAAAGCGCATGTTACAGAATTTCATTCCTAGAATAATCAATTCAAAACTTCTAATAGCTCAATAATTGCTACAGTATTCAGTAAGATAAGCGGAGGGAAAAGATAGAAAGAACACTTAGACAGAAATTAATCATCAAAATATAGCGCATATATGTTATTACAAAAAAATCAATCGCAAATTACAATGCAAATATTTATAGGATTAAGATTTCATTATTTATTTTAATGAGCCTTACAATTTGTTTTTTATTTGACATCTAGATATAGTTCTAATTGTTATACTTAAGTATTTATTATTTTTTCGCATAGTTTTATGAATATCAATGATCAATCAAAATTTTACTGGAGAAATTTAACGACTTAATAATTGAAAAGTAAAACGTAAATTTCAAACTACTTTTTTGCAAATAATTATGTAGATATAGTGTACATAAAAACCAATATAAAAAAGGATTAAATATTGCTACTTATTCAAAAGTTCATATTATTTTTCGATTTCACGTTCAACAAGATGTGTTCTATAGCTTTTAAGAAAGTAATAATGGAAAATATATTGATATACACATATTCAATTGCTTAATTATTTGATTCTTGTCGATTTTAGATGAGGCTTTCCAAATCACTTTGTTAAAAGCTACAGTTTCAACAGTTATGAAGTTTGGCCGCACTCTATTTTTTTATGAAGACATAGTGCCGCTCTAGTGGGGTAGATTTTGTTACACTTATGGCACGTGTAGCACTTTTTTGATTCTAAAAAGTTCAAAGAATCGCAACATACTTTCATATGAGGAATGAGATTATTTTTCTGTTTGGTCGCGAATTTGCAGTGAGCGCAGAAAAAGCGTGGACCCTTACCGCATATATGCCTTTTATGATGCGACAAATCAATTTTCGTTTTGAATTTTTTTTTACAAGTGCAACAAATAAGTTCTTCTTCGTTGATATTTTCATTTTGATTTTTTGAAGGAAAGTGTATTGTCCTAATGTGTCGGACAAGATGTGAGCTTTCATTGGTAGCGTAATTGCAATATTTACAGAAAAATCTCGGTCCCTTGCCACAAAAATATTTCAAATGACGAGTAAGACTGTACTTAAGTTTATAAATTCTGCAACAAATTTTACATTTCCATTCCGCCTCGCAACTAGTCTTGCTCTTTCTGACAATTCGTTCCATGCAGTTGATGTCGAATGTACCATAATTTCTGACTCTATGTGAAAGGTTCGATGTCTTGCTTCGCTTATTTTGTCTGCTCTTCTTTATAGGTGGAACAGAAGTTGGTACCATGGTTGGTTCTTGATTGGTATTTTCATTATGATTTTCTAACGGATTATCGTCCATCTTTTCATTGTCGCTTTCCGAAGAAATCTTTGAATCTTCTCCAGATGTATCTATTTCGCTACTAAACAAAGATGCATCAGGGAGTTGCCAACGAACTATGGTCATGGGGATCTTTGGCTGTAAATATGTATTTGATAAAACCAGCGGGCGTTGGTTCTTGATTCCTTTCGACACTCGCTTATCTGAAACATTGAAGAAATTACAGGTTAATATTTGGACAATCGGATACTTTCTATCGAAATAAAGAACTAAGTAAGCTAACCAGCTAAAGCCGAGGCTAAAGCAATCAAGCACATAGATTCTTAAATTATGTTATGTTTCGTTAAACACTACTCATCAATCAAGCAAGCAACTTATGGGAACTGCTGTTATGGAAAATGAAATGTTTTTAAAATCATTTGATATACATGATTATTTTTATTTTCTAATCAAATTACAACTCGACAATATTATATTATATAAAAAATTAAATCAAAATCAACTCAAATAATAATTTTTTTAGCTCTGAAAGCTATTCATACGGATGTTTTACCGCAAAAATTTAAATTTTAAACTTTTATCAATTCATATGCAATGATAAATTCGCCACCTAACTACATGGCTTTTTGCACGATCGCTCAGTTACAATGTTTATGTAGACAAGAATTGGTAATTCTTCGGCCGAGCTTTACAGAATAGATTATTATTAAATAGAAACATGATGTTGCAATGGCCAATGAATGGTACAAATGATCACTCTATTAAAAACTATAGTTACAACGATTGTAAAGTTTTGCCGCACTCATACTGCCTATGACTAAACAACGCATGTCTTGAGGCGCAGATTTTGTTACATGTCTCACATTTATACGGCATTGAACGATTGTTTGTTTCCACATGCTTTGAATCACGGTGACGTCTTTCGATATGACGAGCAAGAATGTCTTTCCGTTTGCTAGAGTAATCGCAGTGAGTGCAGAAAAAACTTGGAGCCTTGCCGCACTCATACACCACATGTCGCGACAAGTCATGTTTCCGTTTGTAGCTTTTATTGCAAATTTCGCATACGTGAGACTTCTTCATGAGTTCTTCCTTGGGTAAGTGGCGCAAACGTGAGGTTTTGTGAGTTATTGTGTCACATTTGTACGATATTGAAGATTTTTTTGATTCGTTATGCTTTGACTTATCGTAACGTGCTTTAATATGACGAGAAATATTGTTTTTCTTTTTGTTGGAATAGGAAAGACGGGGGTAAAAAAGTCCTGAGGTTTTGTGATCCTTAAGCTTCGTATGACGAATCAAACCTTTTTTCCACTTGTAACTGCTGTTGCAAGTGCCGCACACGTAAGTCGCGGGTAGAACGGCGTGTTTTTTCTTAATGTGTCGGTCAAGATCTGATTTATATTTAGAAGTGTAATTGCAATATTCACAGAAAAATCCAGGTTCCTTGCCACATTCGTGCTTTATATGTCGAACCAAACCGTACTTGTACTTATAGGTTTTGTAGCATATTTGGCATTGGTAATTATCTTTATAATTGGTATCATTATTCTTAACAGTTTGTTTAATGTGATTGATGCCATCTGAGTTGTTTTCACCATTGTTGCAAGAAACTATCAATTCATCGCCTGGCTCATTTTTCCTTTCATCATGTTCCTTCAAAGAAAGACTTGAATCCTCATTATAATTGGCATCATTATTGGTATCATTATTGCCATTGTTATAAGAAATATTCGATTCATTGCGTGGCTCATTTTTCTTCTCATCCTCTTCCTCCAAAGAGAGGCTTGAATCCACTGAATCCTCATCAGATACATTTTGTCCACAGTTGAATAAAGATTGATCAATAAATTGCCAAGAAATGAGTGGTATAGTTGGCTGGAAATGAATATCTGATATGATCCACGGGCGTTGATTATTGACTTCTTTCAATACTTGCTTATCTAAAACATTGAAAAAATTATAGGTTAGTGGTTGAATAGTGTGAATGGCTTTTTGAAATCGAAACACAACTATAGAGAGCCAACAAGGCGAACTAGACAATTACGTTCAACTATGCTAATTATCTAAGCATGCAACAGTTAAAAAATATTGTCATGCGCCATAATGCATGTAATTAGTAACAGCAATATTCAATATGATATTCATATTAAAAATTTCAGTAATTAGAGCATGTAATTTCGATAAATGTTCTGGTCAAAACTTGAATTTCTCTCCCACTGGAATTTCTGAAGAAAAAAACTGAAAATTATTTAAAAACGTGAAAAACATGCTACTTTCGTCTTATTTCAGCATGTAAATGTTTCAAAAAGCAACTAAACAGATTCAATTCCGGTGACAGAATGAAAAATTTGAGTCTACGCATTTGTTTTTAATAATGATTTATTTATTATGAGAAATTATAAATACAATCTTAACAGAGAACCAACAGAAAATGAAGCGGGATCTCTAGAGAACATAATTATACTTTTATTATTGTTTTAGTTAGAAGTATTTATATTTCTTATTTGGGCATACATTCGCTAAATGGTATTGCAAAGTGTTTATTACTTTTTGTTAATCTCGTTGATTATTGTTGAATATTATCCAGCGTGAGTTGAATATCTGGAAGGGAAGCAGAATAATCAGTATTAGAAATAGATATTGCTTTTTTTTATATATTATTTGAATGAACTTTTTATATGATGTATGAATTTGGGAATACAAATATTTTTTTTGGTTCATTTTATTGAAATAACTAATACTACAAACTTAAAGAATTACAAAGAATATAAACGTTCATTATCTTTTTTTTTACTTTTCAGCAAATACAATAATAGTAGTCATTATCTTTTTCTCTAATCACTTTTGACAGGAGTATTACAAAATAAAAACATAAATTGATTTATTAAAAGTTATTGTATAGTCAAATCTATCAGACAAATATGGATATGAATTAGAAAAATAATCGATTTCACGCTTAATTAACACATTGAAGTTCTAATCGTATTCCATAGTTACTTTTCAATAATCAAGTGAGTCAATTGATATCCGAAAATATTGATATAACTAGCCAATTCATATGAAAACAGAGCAAAGCCTATTATAATGTGTATATTATTATAAGCCTATTATAAGCCTGATAATAATGTGTTGAGTGCAACTTTTTAATGATGACAAAGATTTATATACTTTTATTTTATTTTTTTTTAATTTTCACACTCATACTTGATGTGTCTATGTAAATGACTTTTATGCTTGTACTTTCTACCACACTTGGTGCATTGGAACTTGGGTTTAGATTCAGTTGTCTCGTGTCGATTTTGTGTATGTCGTTTCAAACTGTATTTCATCTTGCAAGAATAGTCACAATATTTGCAGAAAAAAGATGGCTTTTTTTCGCACTCATACTTTTGGTGCCGCAGCAAATTCTCATTCCGTGAATAAGTTTTTTTACATGTTCCGCAATCGTACATTTTTTACGCTTTCTTAATTCGATATTCCTTGAATTATCGTGCTTTGTTTTTATGTGCATAGTGAGATTGTTTTTTCGTTTGCTAGTATAGTTGCAGTGATCGCAGAAAAGAGTTGGAGCCATACCGTGCTTGAGTCTAAAATGTTGATTCAAAGACTGTTTTTTTCTGTATTTTTTGTTACAAGCCCCACAGAAGTATGCCTCCGTGGGTTGCTGTTGATTGGTATTTTCATTTCGACTTTCTACCGGCTTCATAGTCCTGACAAAAATGACATTTTGCTCGCAAGATACTTTCGGTGGCGAGTACTTGAATTCTTCCGATGTTTCAATGTCTGAAACATCAAAGAAATTACAGGTTAATATTTGAACAATTGGATATTCTCTAAGGAAATACAGAACTAAGCGCGTAGATACTTAAATTGTGCTATGTTTTTTTAAACACTATTCATCAATCAAGCAAGCAACTAATGTGAACTGCTGTTATGGAAAATGAAATGTTTTTGAAATCATTTGATATACATGTATATCATGCATGATTATTTTTATTTTCTAATAAAATTACATTTCGTCAATGCCATTGATTAAAAATATTGTTACATAGTTCAATCAGTTAAAATAATAAATACATTAAAAAAAATTAAATTGCAATCAACTTAAAAAATAATTTTCTTAGCTCTGAAAGCTATTCATACGGATGTTTTACCGCTAAAAAGTAGATTTTAAACATTTTTTTCGATTATACTTCTCGTCAATATGCTGGTCGATATTATAGTCGTAGATCGTCATTATCAACTCACTATATAATGATAAGTATGTCATCTACTTACATGACTTTTCACACGATCGCTCGGTTACAATATTTATATAGATAAGAATAGTTATTCTTCGGCAAAGCTTTGCAATATAGCAGGATAGATTATTATTAAGTAGAAATATGATTTTGCAGTGACCAATGAATGGTACAAATGATTACTTCATTAAAAGGTACAGTTACAACGGTTGTAAAGTTTTGCCGCATTCATACTTCTTATGCTTCATTAAAGCCTTAAAAGAACCATAGATTTTGTTGCATGTGCCGCATCCGTACGACGTTGAGCAATTCATTGTATCAATAGACTTTGAATCATCATGACAACTTTTAATATGTTTAGCAAGATTGTCTTTACGTTTACTGGAGTGATCGCAGTAATCGCAGAAAAAGTTCGGAGTCTTGTCGCACTCAAACTTCAAATGTCGCGATAAATCTTTAATCTGTTTGTATTTTTTATTGCAAGTTCCACATACGTGCGACTTCCTCATGAGTTCTTTCTTTGGTAAGTGGCGCAAGCGTGAGGATTTTTGAATTTTTGTGTCACATTTCTTCGATATTGAATGGTTTTTTGATTCAATACGCTTTGAAACATTATGACGTGATATAACATGACGTGAAAGATTAGATTTCTTTTTGGTGAAGTAAGAGCAATGAGTGCAGTAAAATCCTGAGGTCTTGTGACACTTGAGCCTCATATGTCGAAATAAATCTTTTTTCCATATGTAACTGTTGTTGCAAGTGCCGCACACGTAGGTTTTCAAGGGATGTTTATGAGCGATAGATTTATTTCGGTTTCTAACAGTAACGTGTTTTTTCTTAATGTGTCGGTCAAGATCTGATTTATATTTAGTAGCGTGATTGCAATATTGACAGAAAAATCTAGGTTCTTTGCCACACTCGTACTTCACATGTCGATTCAAATAGTACTTGTTCTTATAGGTTCTGTAACAAATTTTGCATTTGTACTCATCTTTACAATTGTTATCGTTGTTGTCATTGTTATGAGAAATATTCGATTCATTGCGTGGCTCATTTTTCTTCTCATTGTCTTCCTCCAAAGAAAAGCTTGAATTCTCTGAATCCTTATCAGATAGATTTTGTACAGTGTTCAACAACGATGGATTAATTAATTCACAAGAAACAAGGGGTATAGTTGGCTGCAAATATACATCTGATATAATCCGCAAGCGTTGGTTCTTCATTCCTTTCGATACTTGCTTATCTGAAACATTGAAGAAGTTAAATAGGTTAATGGTCGAATAATCAGAATTGCTCTTTGAAATCGAAAAACATTTGAGGACGTCAACAAGGCAAACTGGACAATCACATTACGTTCAACGATACAAATTGGCTAAGCATTCGACACTTCCAAAATTTTGTCATGCAACATAATACACGTAATTTGTTAATAGTAATATTCAATATGATATTCAAATTAAGAATTTCAGTAGATTGGAGCGTGCGCTTGTGATTTCGATAAATTATCTGGTAAAAACTTGAATTCCTCTCCCACTTGAATTCCTGAAAAATAGACAATTATTTAAATATTATTAAAAAACGTGAACAATGTGCTACTCCGGACATTTTGTTTCAATATATAAATGTTTTACAAAGCATGTAAACAGATTCTATCCCGGGAACAGAATGAAAATTTCAGTCTACATATTTGCTAAGAATACATTGTGACAATTAGTTACATTCAATTGTTGTATAATCATTAATTTTTCAATGAAATAGTAAGAAATTTGTTTTTTATAATATTAAGGATACACGAAATCGAATGAATTATGTGGAATTATCTATTTATTATGGGAAATTATAAATACAATCATATACAGAAGACCAATAGAAAATAAAGCAAGATCATTAAAGAACATAATTATACTTATATTACTGTTATGGTTAAAAGAATTACTTGTTTGCGCATACATTCGTTAAATGACATTGATAATCATCTTTAGTTTTGAATCCTTTACCACACGCACAACATTTATATAACATATTCTCGTGTTGATTTTTAGCATGCTTCTTCAGACTTGTGTACCTCTTACTCGAGTAATCACAAAACTTGCAAAAGATAATGGGTTTCTTGCCACACTGAGATCTTCTGTGCAGGTATAACCCCTTTTTAGAGCCATACGTTTTCTTACAAGTCTTGCATCCGTACGATCTAGTAGATTTTTCAGATTCTATTTTCCCATCGTCCTGATATTTTTGTAGAAATGGCAGTGAGCTAGTGTCTAAATGTCCGACTTCTGCAAATTAAACATAAAAGTTGTTTATCAGAACAATGATTGAGTTTTATACGTTTATTTAAAAACAAAAATTTGGAATATTTCAATAAGGGCTACAGTATATATTACAAGCATAGAGGGAAAACAGAGCACTCGCAGGTAATGTCTAATCCTCAAATTTTTCATATAGTGTATACATCTTTATTATAAAAAAAGGAAAATTTATTATAAATTGAAACTTGTATTTTTAAGATTTAAGTTTTATTTTTTTATTTTAATAATTCATACAAAATTATAGATTAGCTGTTGTTTATATAATCGTGAACATTTATGTTTGTCCCACATCTGCACATTTGAAGCCAGCTCTTGCAGAAGTGATACGATTTTCATCAAACGTATGATCTTTCCCCATTTGCCGTTCGAGTCCTGAAAATAATAATATGAAAGGTCAGTGAAATAGCATAGAAATTAATTTCAAAGACTTTTCGATCATCAAGCATGAGCACAAAAGTAGATTGTAATTGACTGCCAATAAGAGAAGCCTATTTACAACCCAATCGACAATCCATTTTTAAGCTTCAAAGCCATCTCTCCTTCGTGACTCTAATTTCCTCTAAAGAGTGCAATCAAAGCGTCACGGTAGAAAAACTCACGCGACACGTGCAACAAAAAGCGAGAAGATTTTCCATTTCCGGCAGAGAGAAAAAAGAAAAAGAAAAAAGAAGCATCGGAAAAGACATTCAGCTCACGCGCGCCATTGCAAAGACACTTCCGAGTGGACTGCTTAGCATCCGAAAACGTGAAAATCCGGAAATTAATTCTCGCGCCGGCGGGAGGCTTTATACCGATCGGTCAATTAGAATTGCGCGCGTTTGACGAACTCCATGCGCACGGAATATCAAATCGAACTCTCGCGGCTCGGCGTCGCGCCTTTGTCAATTCATCCTTGTTTATTCTTTTTATTTTCTCTCATCGATATTTTATCGGAAATGTCTGTCTGTGATTTTAATACGCAGCATTTTTTTTCTTTTATTTTTCATCATAGCGCAGTGCAAATGAGTTGCTATGGAAAGAGGAAAGTATAGAAAAAGAAAAGATTTAACGTATGCAGCACGCTTGGATGATTAAAATGTAGCTATCTTTGTGATAAGAAATTTTTATTTCACGTGCAATTGGATGTGCTACGGGATACAAAAGATTTTATACGTTTTTTTTTCTATCGATGTCGATTGAATGGAAGGATTGAAGTTTTATTATTCGAAGTACGTATATCGACAAGATACGCAATAAAAAAAATCTTAAAACATCCAACAGCGAACAATATAATCAAATACGAATCGATCGGTCGAAAAAGCAACGCAAGGGCCTCAATAATCAAAAGGCAATTATATACCATCGATTCACGACATGGCCAATCGCAAAAAGCACATATACACATATACAATCGTCGTATCTGTTTGTCGCGAGAGCGAGAGAAAGCGAGCGGACGCATTAAATCCAGCACAGAGTACAGCGAATTACGAGCGGCTGCAAGATGAATGGCTCGAGCTGTATAAGCTCGACAATTGATAATCCACCGCGCGCGTGTGTATATGTATTTGTGTTTGTATACGCCCGAGTTTCCTCCCGAGATGCGCGCGAGCTCGGAGAGAGAGAGAGTTTATGTCGCTCGAGATTGGACGTGGCGATGTGAAATCGACGGTGAAGTAGTCGGAGGGAGTGCTTTTTTTTCTTCTTTAGGGCAAAGGGTCGTGTATGAAGGATGTTGTTAAGTGGTTTTTTTTTCGGAGGGAAATTATGGGAGACTGTTATGAGCCATTTGCAGGTTCTTTTCTTTTTTCGTGTGGAAGGAAAGGAATGTTGGTTGGTTATTGAATTGCGAGACACATTCCGATGGCAATTGATTTTTTTTCTTGCTGGCTCGACTAGTCAATTTATACCAAATTAAGGAGGTATTTGGGAAACATATGGGATTGCTTGATTATTCGAGCGATTCAGATATTGTGTCAGTTGATTGAATTGAGCGACGCTCAACTTTCATGAGACAAGATCGTATGAGTTTATTTTATTTATGTAAAAATGTTACGATAGTTGAACGAATAAGTACAAAAATGGTCGGAAGTACAGGAATGAAAATCTGTTTATAATTATAATATCACCATTTATACACTTATAATCAAATGATGCTTCAACAATGTAATTCAACATTCGTCGTTATAAACATATATGATTAGTCCAAAATATAAACGCTTCTTATATTTTAATTTTGGCTGAATGTGGCTTTCCGACAGAAGCGCATAAGACTATTTTCGTGATTATGAATTATTTCATTTTGAAGTTTAAATCAAATACATCAAATCGATAAGTTATTTTCAAAGAGTTAAAAGGGTTCCAAGTATTTGTAATTTTTATTCAATATCATATTCAAAACATTACTTTCCCAACTTATATATTTTACTTAAGCTTTAAAATCAAATAATTCGATATCGTGAAAATTAGGCTTATCAGGTTTCGCTGGGATTCTACAAAAAATATTAGTTTAATGATTCAACTGTCCAGTTCAAAGTTCACATAAGCCTCATATAAATCTATCAATTGTTTGGTTCGTCAGCATTTATTCTAATAAATTATTTGTGCTAAATTAACTTCTACCGTTCTAAATTCTTTCTTCAGCAACATTGACACTCGTACTTAACGTGACGTTGTAAATGGATTTTTTGCTTGTACGTCTTACCACACTTGATACATTTATGCTTGGGCATTAAATCGGCAGCTTCGTGTCGATATTTTACATGTCGTTTCAAATTTCCTTTATATTTAGAGGAATAGTCGCAATATTTGCAAAATAAACTCGGCTCTTTGCCACATGCATGCTTTTTATGTTTATACAACGCACTTTTAGTGTAGAAGCTTTTGTCACACGTTTCACATTTGAATGGCCTCTTACGATTATTCGATTCGATACTTTTTGAAGTATCGTGTTTTGCTTTTATGTGCCGCAATAGATGGTATTTGCGTTTGCATGAATAATTACATTGATCACACACAATTTTTGCTGGATTGTCGAATTCAAGCCAAAAATGTTTCTCATTAATATGTTGTACAAGATTGCTCTTTTGCTTACTGGAATGACCGCAGTGATCGCAGAAAAAACAAGGTTCCTTACCGCAAACATACCTTTTGTGAATATAAAGACTATGTTTATGCTTGTAAATTTTACAGCAGCTTTTGCATTTGTATTCCTCTTTAGAACTGAGGTCATTTTCTTTTATAATGTGATGAGTCGATTTTTTTTGGTCAGAGTTACTGTTGTCATCACGAAGAACATTCGATAACTTGCCACACACGTTTCTTATATGAGCGTTCAAAAATCTTTCTGTTTTATAATTTTTACTACAAGTGGGACATTTGTATCCACTTCCATTATTCGATGTAGTGCAAAGAGGAGTGAGACGCATGCACGGCTGCAATACTTTGGGTGGCGAGTACTTGAATTCTTCCCCAATTTCGATTTCTGAAACATTAAAAACGAATATATTAATTTGATTTCTTATAAATTATATAAACTTGATTGCTATTTTAATTGGATAAGATAATCAAGTGATCGTGAACCGTATGTTAGTAGTAAGAACGCACACATCTAAGGTATCAAATAAAATATCTTTTCCTTATTTATTTTAATTTATTTCACCAAATTTTACATTATTCATTAAATAGTAAAAATTCTTGGTTATGAAGATATCGCTAAGCCTAATTAGATGCTTTTATACTTTGAGACTAAATTATTAGCGTCGTATCAAATTTTGATGTGTCTTTTTGAATTGTCTTTAAAATTATATCAGTAAGATTAAAAATTTGATAGTCTATTACAATTGAAATTATATTAATTTATATTTAAATATTTAGCCCATCAGCCCAAAATTTATTTTTCTGAATTAACTTTTATCGTTCGAGGCCTTTTGTGCACGACAGTCGTATATAATGCGTCGATGTAAGTTGCCTTTTTGCTTATACTTTCTACTAGTAATTTCAAATCGTGCAATTATTTATAGACGAAGTCGCTGTATTTGCAAAACAAGCTTGGTTTTTTGTCACATACATACTTTCTGTAGTTAACCTAAGTAGATGCATTTTCTCTAACGCCTTATTGATTCATAACACTTACTTTTCACATTCATATTTAGAATGATGTACGCGGCTACTTTTGTGCTTGTACGATTTATCGCATTTAGAACATCTGTACTTGAGTTCTGAAATTTTAGTTTCGTGTCGATTTTTCACGTGTCGTTGCAAATCTCCTTTATATTTATAGCAATGGCCGCAATATTTGCAAAAGAGATTTGGTTTCTTGTCGCAATAACGCTTTCTATGAAAGTATAAACTACCCTTCGATACATAGGCTTTGTTACATGTCTCGCATTTGAACAATTTTTTAAGCTCTTTTAAATTAATATCTTTTAAAGTATTGTGTTTCACTTTAATATGCCTGACAAGATCCTGTTTCTGTTTGACAGAATAACTACAATGGTCGCAGAAGAAACCCGGTTCTTTACCACAATCGAATCTCATGTGACGATTCAAATTTACTCTGTATTTGTAGATTTTGCCACACTTTGCACACTTGTATTCGTTCTTGCTGTAGTTTTCCTCGTTCGACGGAGAAGGCCGAGGTATGGTACAAACAGGTAGATGGCATAGATCGAACGATTGTTTAAATTCTTCTCCAATTTCAGTTTCTGAAAATTTAAAATATATATTTATATTAGTCTAATTACGCATGGCATTTGATTCGATTCAAGATATAAATAATTTTAACACCTCTACCTATAAAATTTGTGTAAACGTTAGATGTACATTACACATAAAGCATGCATTCAAGATACTAATTACGTTAACAGATCATTGTATACATATTTTCGTGCAATAGTAAAGATGATTTTCAAGATATTAAATTCAATATTTTTCTATCATGCAAAAGTAAATATATATTTATTTTGTTATATTTCAAGATTCTCTGTAAGGGTCGCAGAAAAAATTTACGACATCACCATCGATCATTTCTTTTTCGCTTTCAAAGCCATAAAGAAAATTGCGTCAAATATATAAAAAAAAATTCCATCTGACGAAAATACCGATATTTTTCAAATAACATACCGATGGCCTTTCCACTACTCAATATTTTCCGCCATACATATCCATGTACAGAAATTTTGTCGTCGCAGATAAACCTAATAACCATGAAATCCAATTGATCTCACGGAAATAGTCATTCGCGTGCGCAACGCAGTAAAACTTATACTCCATAGCAAAGTGACATAGAGAAACTCGCGAGAGTATGCACGGAATTCGAATTGACGAAAAAGTTCAAAATTCACAAATATCGAAAATTTCGCATTTGATGATTGTAATTGACTTTTTCGTTGTCGAATGAATTCAGTACCGTGATTAGCATGTGCTTCGATGTGATAATATAAGAAGACCGAGAAGTTACAAAGCCACTCTTTCACTTTGAGCGGGAATGAAAGGGGATCGCGCGCCGTTAGACGCCGAGCCAAATGACTTCCTGTCGCGAGAAAATTGTCCGTACGGCAATCGACGTTAACGCGTCTATATTTCATTTATAAAAATTCTATCGAGGCCTTTGTGCGATGTCGATGCTTCTTGCGTATGTTTGCAAAATAGTGAAACAAGGCTTTTATTACTCGTCATTATTTGGCGTGAAGACTGGACTACAGAATGAATTCTTGATAAATCTTATGGTTGAGAAAATAGAATATTAAATAACGCATGAAAATAAAATATTATTATTCATGTTATTTATTGTTTCACATACATTCTCTGGCTAATTATTACAAGCATATTTCATCTAGCATTGCAACATTTTTATAATTGAATTGCAACTGAACTTTTTTATAATTGAAATATTATACCTCTAAATGAACATCTATGGTTCTGAGTTCTTTCGTTTTTGACAATCGTACTTAATGTGGCGTTGCAAGCTGGATTTATGTTTGTAGGATCTATCACAATTTGTGCATTTATAAGTAGGTGACGAATCATTTTTATCGTGTAGATTTTGAATATGGCGTGTCACTTGAAATTTTCGTTTGCTTGAGTAGCTACAATATTTACAAAAGAAGCTCGATTTTTTTTCACATCCATACATTATATGACTCCATAAACTACGTAAAGACGCGCAGATTTTGTTACACGCCTCACACTGGTGTACTTTTTCTTCATTTTCATTACGTTTTGGAGAAGTATTATGTTGTGTCAAAATATGCCTTGCAAGATCACGTTTCCGGCTGGAGGAATAACTGCAATAATCGCAGAAAAAACTTGGACCTTTGCCGCATGCATACCTCAAATGATTCTGCAAATTATTTTTTTTCATATAACTTTTGATGCAGTATTTGCATTTGAACTTATTTTTCTTCTCATTCAAAATTTCCGGTAAAGACGATGAATTTCCAATGTGTATACTTGGCTGTTCTTGGTAAATGGGTGTAAATTTGAACTCTTCAGTGACTTCGATTTCTGTAAAATAATAAATGCAAATGAGTATGAAATATTGTTAGCAATTAACGAAAACTTTTTTTAATAAATGTTGCGCATTAGAAAGCATGGTAAAGAACCTATATAGATTGTGTTAGTATATAAAGATACACACAGAAGGGATTGAGCATGATATTTATGTACGTCAATATAATTTTTAATATCAACAAAAGATATACAGTTTTCTATTTATAAAATAATATATTAATATTTATTCTTTTTTGTTCCGACAATATGCATCTGCACTGTGAGTTATCTCCAAATGCATATTAATTTATTATTATGATTCTCTTAATTTCGTTTGAAAAAACAACTAATACGTTAGTCAACATTACAAAATAAACGATAGATAATAATAATGAATCTAAGATTAGATTAATTCTGCTAACTTATTTGGATGATTTCGGAGTTTGAACTTGACAAAAATTATGTACGAACTAAGATGTTCATGTTCTTTATTTGTGAAAATACACCCTTTACAAAAAAATTTCAATAAGCTAAGCAATACATATGACTATATCAAAAAATGCATTATATTCCTCTCACAATAACAATCTTTACATTTTAAGTAATATTTGATGTTGATACTTTTTTTAATTTATGCGTAATTATATAACCAGAGATGTAGTTTCATTTGTCACAGAGGTAGTTCATGTGTCGTTGTAAATCGTATATTTGCTTGTAATTTTTATCACACTTTGGGCATTTATACTTGGACATTAAACCGGTAGCCTCGTGTCGACTTTCGACGTGTTTTTTCAAATTTCCCTTTAGTTTGCAAGAAAAGTTACAATATTGGCATGAAAAACTTGGTTTCTTGCCGCATTCATACTTTTGGTGCGCGCGCAAACCACTACTCCATACATAAGTTTTGTTACATGTTTTGCACTTGTACGATTTTTTGAAATCATCGGCTTGAATAAAATTCGAAGCATGCTTTCTTTTAATGTGCATAAGGAGTGTCCATTTCCGCTTGCTGGAGTAACTACACTTATCGCAACAATATCGCTTAGCTATCCTACAATCGCGCGCCAAATGAAGACGCAGACTCGCTTTCGATTTATAGAATTTCTTGCATTGTGGACATTGGTAGCCGCTTTCTTCGTTGTTTTCATTACTACTTAACACTGAGTTGCGAGTAATTAGTGTATCAGGCTGCACTGGGTACAAAGGCATGAATTTGAATTCCTCTCCTATTTCGATTTCTGAAAAATTAAAAAAAAACTTGGATTAGAAAAAATGAAACTAATCGGCGATTACTTAACGAACAACGAAGCAATATCAGACCTTGCTAAAACCGATTAAATAAAGCATTTGAACTTTAGTCGGGAGGTATAAGCTCACATTCATATTTATATATTATGTTAATTGGAATATTTAGAGATGTACATAATACAAATTTTGATATAAAATTTTTTCTTCAATGCTACTGTAGACCAATTTATTTTAAAGATAGCGCAGTTGCAATAATTTTTATTGTTTATTTTTGGTATCGACGAATAACACGAAAAAAAAATCTAATAAATGCTGTGATTAAAAAATTGTCGTTTATAAATAAAATTCATTCCTTTTTCGCGAACGAAAATAGTCTAATCTATCTATCCGATATGCTAGGCGTCTTACTTCTAGTTTTCGCCTAGTTTTAACTTTCCGATCTGGCGCAATCGCGTTCTCGAGTTCCAAAAGTAAAGGATGCGTCGGTCGTTCCGTTTGAAGCGATGGCAACCTGCTCCGTGGGAGTCGCGATGTAATGCGCGTTGCGGTCGGTGACGGAAAGCAATGGTTTCACTATAAAGTTGGTTGAATTAGCCTGTGGCTTACCTAATACTATTTTGATTTGGACGTCGCGTGATATCATTAGAAATCCCTCCTACATTTTTATACCGTGGCTCGTGCTCCTTTCTTTACATAAGCATGAGTTTATGTGCGTAGATCCTGATAATTCATGATGTTATATGAGGTTATTAACATGATACAACGCAGGAAACATGTACGACAAAGTTGCAAGAATATCTTTATTTATTCTTAGCTGCAATGGGAGATACATATATCGAAATACGACTCGAAACACATATAAATATCGTAAAACTTATTCTAATAAAAATATTCTGTGATTTTTGTCAAATGATGCTGATTGTCTAAACGATAGATTGAGAGAAAAAAGGACTCAGGTTAAATTGACATTTCTAAAAGCAAAATTATATAATTAAACTATCATCTACATGATACTTTCTATTTTAATTTATTTCACATAATTTTCATGGGCAATAATACTTTCCATAAATGAATATTTCTTTTTTAATGTTCTATTATTCTTTACATTGGTATTTGACGTGATATTGTAAGCTGCCCTTGCGGTTGTAGGTTTTACCACACTTGGTACATTTGTGCTTGAGCGCTGAATCATCAATCTCATGGCGATATTTAACGTGACTTTTTAAATTGTATTTTCGTTTACTGACGTAATTGCAATATTTACAAAAGAAACTTGGCTTCTTACCGCATTCATACTTTTTATGGGTCCACAAACTCTTTCTAAAGGTGTAGGTTTTGTTACACGTCTCGCACGTATAAAATTTTTCAAATTGCTCTCGATTGCTTTCATTTTTATTCAAGATTTTTAAAGAATCGTGCCTCGCTTTAATATGGATGACAAGATTTCCTTTAAGCTTACTAGAATAATCACAGTGAGCACAAAAGAATCCTGGAGATTTGCCGCACTCGAACCTCATGTGTCGCAACATACCATTTCTCTGTTTATAAGTTTTGTCGCACGTTGTACACTTATATCTATTTTCGCTGTCGTCCGTTGAAGCTGGCAGAGGAGCAGGACATACATATGGCTGCTCTAGGTTGGCCGGTGAAAACTTGAATTCTTCTTCAATATCAATATCTGGAACAGATAGAAAAATTTTGAGTCGGTAATAAGCAATCTTTTACAACGGTATAAAGGCTTTATTATAAATATTTATTGATAGATCATAAAAGGATACTAAAATTTCTGGAAAAATTATGACAATTGTTTATTATTATTAATTTGAAGTTTTTTATAGTTTCGTCAAAATTTTAGACAGCGACAATATGATTATTGATAATTATACGTCCGCTTAAAAATACTCAAGACATCGGGAACCATAGCGCTCGTATCATTCAACAAATTACAATGCGAAATACAACGTCTTTTTTAATTTTATCAAAGCTTTTTGAAGGGTTATGCTTCACTGTAATATGCATGAGAAGAGTTCCTTTTCGTTTGCTAGAATATTCGCAGTGATGACAGAAAAATCCTGGATCTTTGCCACATTCAAATTGCAAATGACTACTCAGACCGCGTTTCCACTTGTAGATTTTTCCGCAGATTGTACATTCGTGTCTATTTTCGCTGGCGCGGTGTAGGTAAGAACGATTCAATGAAGTTGAGAGAGAATCAGTATTCACGTAGAGCCCTGCATCATTCGGTGAGAACTTGAATTCTTCTCCGATATCAATCTCTGAAACAGACAAAAAAAAAGTATCAATTCATTATTCATACAAGTACGACGGTGTTGATAAACATTTTGTTGTTTGTTGGATTTTTTCTCGGCTGCTTCGTAATTAAACGGGTTCAGTATATTCAAATATTATATTTTATTCTATAATCTTTCAAGTATTTACATTAAATTTTTACCAGAATTTTTTTTCCGCTCGTAGGATTGAACGCAATGTTCACGTAAAAAAGCTTGGTTTTTTGCTGCAATTGAGTTTCAAATGTCTGATCAGACTCTCTTTCCACTTGAAAATCTTGTTACAGCTGCTACATATATATCCATTGACGTTGTTACTTTCATCATTTAATGACAAAGTACTCCGTAATTCTCGTGTGTATGATATTGTCCAATCTAATTGTTGAGATTCCAATTTCTCTGCAACTTGGATTTCTGAAAAAAAAATGTGAAAATTAGTGTTGAATGAAATTGGAAGTAGTAGATTATTCGATCGTAAATTATTTGGGACTAAAATTATGGATTCTCTGGGTTTAGCAGACACGTGAATTGTAGTCGTTATACGATTATATATTTTCAAAATTACTTAACAAAGTACAATAAATAAAACGCCTCGTAGAGTAAGAAAATTATTCGGTTAATATGTCCAGTTATTAACGAAGAATCGCAAAATAAATACATAATAGTAGCAAACATTAAAAACATGTGCAATCATAAAACAATGGTGACGCTGTTCACGACCCAGATCATTCATCGAATAGTTACTTAAAATGAATTAAAATCTAATTTTTTAGTCTCGTTTTTTCAGTGTTATAAGAGGGATCTCTAATAGAATGCAATAAAAAGTCGCACTATTAAAATTATTCGACATCTCGGTGTCGACGCTTAATGTGAGCTTTCAAACTCCCCTTGTATTTGCACGCATACTCGCAATATTTACAAAAGAAACTAGGCGGCTTGCCGCACACATACTTTCTATGATAGTATAAACCACCATA
The DNA here is from genome assembly GCA_035047105.1 of Galeopsomyia nigrocyanea. Lineage (NCBI taxonomy): Eukaryota > Metazoa > Arthropoda > Insecta > Hymenoptera > Eulophidae > Galeopsomyia > Galeopsomyia nigrocyanea. The sequence goes on from JAWWMK010001113.1 coordinate 21,124, forward strand.
CGATAAATAACTTCTATTGCATGTCTCACACCTATACTTTTTTTCATGCTTTTTCGACTTAACATTCATTGAAGCATCGTGCGTTTCCATAATATGACGGATAATGTCCTCGTTTCGATCGCTGGTATAAGTACAGTGGTCGCAGAAAAATCGGTTGCCTTTGCTGCAGTTGCGCGACAAATGAACCTGCAGGCTAGCTGTCGACTCGTAGATTCTCTTGCAGTTCGGACATTCGTATAAGCTGTGGTCATTGCTATTTTCATCCTCCGACAACTCTGTGACGTGAATGAATTCTACGGCAAACTGCGACGGATCAAGCGGTACAGATATGTATTCCGTGTCTGGCTCATTTTCTGAAAAAAAATAAATAAATAAAATGAATAACTGTTTATTCTGAATATTTTACAGTTCATAAAATTAAAAGCTGTAGTTATTGGTTTAATGCTATAGTAAAATGAAGTGAAATCGCTTGCGATTCGTAGCAGGATGTTTGTTAGTGAGAAGATTATTGTGCAATAAGGAGCTCAGTGAACTGTGAAAATATTCCAATTTTCTAGATTGCATGTACGGATATGCACATATTTTTAATAGTATACTTAGAAAAACTAAGAAATATACACAAATTTAGAAAATATCAAAGCTATAGTAATTTACGTAAACAAGTTTTATTTTGAAAAAGTTACGATTTACATGATGTAATAAAAGCTGGAAAATATATATGTTTGGAATTATAGAATTCCGTTTGAACAATGTTTTTTTTGTTTCGTACTTGAGATAACTTTAATTTATTCTGATCGTATATTATACATTTGAACTTAGAGAAATCAACGTTCCGCAGATGATAGTTTACACGTTACATTAGTGAATTTAAAAAAAAAGTAATTTATGAAAAAGTCTAAGTAATCTTCGCTTTCCTGTAAAAAAATATAAACGTTTCGCATATAAAAACAATAGTAGGTCTTCTAAATCGCTGAGTTGCAAAGCTGATATCGTATTGACCAAATATACTCATTTCTCACAATTATATATTTCATGACGCACTAAAGTGTTTTTATATTTATACATTTTTCCACATTTTGTACATTTATACTTGAGCGCTGAATCCTTTCTGTCGCACCCATACTTTCTATGATAGGATAAACTTCGTGAAGACTTGAAAGTTTTTTCACAAGTTTTGCATCTATAAGATTTGATTATTTCCCCTGGATAACCTTTTTTATTTTCATTGAAGCTTTTTGAAAGATTATGATTCGCTTTAATATGCATGATCAGTGTTCTTCCGTTTAGAAGAGTATTCGCAATGATGACAAAAAAATCCTGGATCCTTGCCGCATTCAAACTTTACCTTTAATAAAATATAATGCATATTTTTATTAATAGCCAAATGCAGATAGTAAAAATTATTTGTTTCGAAAAATTATTGAATACGAAAAAAATTTTCATTTAATGGAATAGAATTTATATATCTAAAAAACATGTAATACATCGACCATTCGTTAAACAGACGTTAATATTTACGCTACAACACTGTCTTTCTAAAATAACAAACTACATCAATATAAAAATTACAGCTCAATGGTCATGCTTATGATTTTTGTTCATTTCTTGGTTCTCGGTTGGTTATGTAAATTCTCTATGCGATACTAAGCTGCTTTTTCGCTTAACAGAGCAGTGATAATTATATCAGAAGAATATTCATTTCTAGACGATCTAATTATTTTATGATACATACTTATTCAGACATATTGTATTGATTGTGTGAAAAAAGTTGCGAAAAAAAAGTAATGCTAATAATATTTCTTTTTTTTTTGTTCAGGGAAGCTTGAGAATCGTTGTACATTTTCATACGATGTGAGTTTTCTTATTATTAATATTAAATTATAGTTTTATACTTTGATAATTTCTTATTAATACATCCTAATGCAGATAAATAAAAATTCTGCAAATAAAAAAAACCTCAATGGTTAGAATTTACAGTATCTAACATCAATGTTACCAAAATTCTTACTTAGTACAATAATACATGTAACTTGAGGATTGATGCTATATTATTTGTAAATTATCAGAATTAATAGTTTGAAAATACACGTATATAATATCTAACATTATTTACCGTTTGTACAATCAAATTTAATGAAAGTAAAATGATGGTAATAGAGCTCAGATCCCACTAATATAATATAGTTATTTCTCACAATCATCCTTGGAGTGGCGCACTAAACTAGTTTTAGATTTATACAGTTTGCCACATTTAGTGCATTCATACTTGGAATCATTAGTTTCGTGCCGATTTTTAACGTGACTTTTCAAATGATGTTCTAATTTACAGGAATACTCGCAATATTGACAAAAAAAACTTGGCGGCTTGCCGCATTCATATTTTTCATGTCGTCGCAATCCTTGGATCCAATTGTAGCTTTTGTTACATATCTTACATCTGAAAGATTTTTTAAGTTTATTTACGCCGCCTTTTCCATTGTCATTGAATCTTTTAGGAGGATCATGCTTTACTCTGATATGATTGACAAGATTCTCTTTGAATTTGCAGGAGTATTCACAGAGAGAACAGAAAAATTCTGAAGCTTTGCCGCACTCTAGCCTCGAATGTTTCTTCAGACTAGCTTTTGATTTGTAAAAATTGTTACACTTCGCACACTTATATTTTCCATCCATGTTACATTTTTCATTATGTGATGGTACTGCAATAAGAGCTGCTCCGTTCCTTTCATCATTGGTATGGTCTATAATAGGGTGTGTTGGAACTACGAATACAAACTTGAATTCTTCGGCTGTTTCAATATCTGAAAAAATAAAAATAGAAATACATAGATTAGAAAAAATAAATTCGAGTGATTCTTTAAGAAGGAACAAGCTATTGCTTGCAAAACAATAATGCATCAAGGTATTCAAGCGTCATTCGATTTCCTCAGAAAGTCAATTTTTAGTGGATAATGCCTATGGAGGTTTGTAATCGCAGTGTGTGTGTGGAATCAAAAATTAAAGTTTTTTATTGGTTTCATCAAAAATATTAAATACTCAACGGAATACAACGCCCACTCATTTTTATTTGTCATACAATTGGCTGGTTTGGCGGAGTTTTTATGGGTGTCATTAAATCGCTTTGAGCTCAAAACTTAGAGAATTTAAAGACGATAATAATTGACGTATTCAAGTTTTATTTTTTAAAAATTAGGTACAAAAAGAACTGAAAAATATATATATGAAATTATAAAATTCTGTTTGAACAATAATGATACATTTTTTGACTTATTTAATTACATAATATCGAATGATAAAGGAAATAATGTACAATATGTTTTTTCTTCTGTTTCAGGTAAGCCTGAGAATCATTGCGTGGTTGCAATGTAAGTTACCTGGTTTTCCACTTGAATTTTAATTTATTTTGATCTACGTTTGAATTCAGAGAAATCAACATTTTGCAGACACAAGTTTGCAAATTTTTGCTTGAATTTTTCTATTTTAATACCTGTAAACAGAAAAGAAATAAACGTTAGAATATGTTCTAAACGTTGCAATATTTTTGACTGGTAACGAAAAAAAATTATTGGTTGGTTATGTTAATTTTGTTGGCGTCTAACCAAATGTTATATTTATACGGTTGTCGGGTATTTTATTCTATAATGAATGAAGATTAATAACTTTTATTTTTTAATTGGAATTACAGAGTCGTAAACTATAAGAATTATAAGGTTCATAGTATATACGGATGTAATATCCAACATTCTTCACCGTTTTACATTTGGATTCAACGCAGATATACAAAATAAAACAGATAGAGTACATATTTACATAGTTATTTTGCGCATGTATACTTCAAGTGATATACTAGATTCCCTTTATATTTAAATAATCTGCCGCATTTAGTGCATTTGCTTCGGCCATTACCCTTGTGAAGATTTTCAATGTGCTTGGCCAGATTTTCTGGCCATTTAGAAGAATATAGTCGCAATGTTGGCAAAAGGAACTCGTACAAGTAAATTTTATAAAGATGCAGTTCAGAATTGCACTAACAACATTGATCCGTTTCTTAAACTAATGATACGCAGCTATTCGAAATGATAACATGAACACAGCTTTTTCCCACAGTAAGTTTGCAAACAACAAAGCTCATATATGATGCTCACACCTGAAAATAAAAAAAAATATATTCATCAGTCAAACGTAACGAAAAAAATACTCAAAATCAAAACCGAAAATGCAAGAGAGACGGAGAGAGAGCTTTGAACAGTGTGTTATCTCGTACAGCGACATATACATACTGTCGTTCGACAAATTAAACGGACACGTCGTCGAGTATGTGCAGTATTTTGACAATGCAGCCTCGGCCAAGTTCCAACGCGAATGCCTCGGACTCATTGTTCGGCCCATCAGACGCGCTAAAGTGCAATTTTGGTTTAGCTCCCGCGGCCATTGCCAGCTCGCACAACCAGTTCTCTCTCTCTGCCTCTCACTCTCATGCTCTGTTCTCTCTCTCTCTCTCTCACTCACTCTCTACATGCATGTGCACGTGTATGTATGTTGCGAGAACTGTCAGTCCGGGCTTTCTCTGAATGTGCAACGAGAGGCCGTTTTGATCGGCAAATTTTATGGGGTTTCGAGTACCCCTTTGTGTTTGCTTTTGCTGTGCTAATGCAATGGTACTTGATTTCTTTTTTCATTCCAAATTTTATTAGAAATACAGCTTTTTATGTACATTAGAATCTTTAACATCGAGAGAAATAAAAAAAAAAGTGTTCATTATAATTTCCAAATGATCCATCAGTCACTCGACGTAAAAAAAATAAATTTAAAAAAAGAGTATTACACTAAACGGTAAATCGACGACAAATCCAGCTAGCGAATTGAAAACCACATTTTCTTTTAAATTACTCTCGCACGGGTATATTTACTACGAGGGCAGTATTTTATCCGCTGGCACAAATTAACACAGATAGATTTAAACGCCTGTACACGACGTGGATAACAAAAAAAAAAGGAAAACACGCTTGTCGCATCACTCTGTCGTACTTTACAATCTTGTTTTATTTTAGTTGGCCCGTTACCACGCGATTTATTTTACTTTTATTTTTCGATTTAAATCTTCGGGTAATTTGTTTGTTTGCAGTCGCGAGAACGACTTTGTTATTCAACGAAATTCAATGTGGATTGAAGAGTATTTGTAGCTACGATAAGTCTGATTTTGCTTTCTGATTATAATTGTATAAGCGTATTTTTTTCATAAAAACGAATCAACAAAAAAAGTTGACTTCAAGGTATCGTAAAAAGGTTACAAAAAATTCGATTATATTATACTTAAATACTAAACTATACCAATGATATATATTTTTGGCACATTTCAATTCGTCCTCTTCAACGCAGAAATTATATCGACAAATCGCAAAAGAAAAACAACATCTCGAACGCAATCGCCACGAAAAAGACAAGCAGACGACATCAATGCACCTGTGCCACGAGATAAGCCAGTTCTAATCAAAGCCCGCCTTTCATAAGGGGCATCAGAGAGCGAGAGAGAGAGAGTGACACAGATATACCTCTCAACGTCGTACAATATCTCTATTGTCGGTTGGAAGCGCAGAGTGAGCAACGTTGCGATTCAGTGTCACGTTTCGTGGATCGAAATTCGCTGGGGGGAACTTCAAACTTTTTTTTTTGGCTATGTAATTTCGCGCTCGCAGCTCTCTCTCTCTCTCTCTCTCTCTCTCTCTCTCTCTCTCTCTCGTCTGCTGCGTTCGTTGACACCGTGGATTGGCATTCACTGCGCGAAGGCTTGAATTTTTACGAGCGGCGTGACGCGACAACGGAAATTAGGCTCCGCGCAGCCTTGATGCCTTGGGATTTTCGAGCGAGTGCAGCAGCCGGCAGTTTTGTTTTTATTTGGCTTTTTTTTCGGGCAGAATCGCTAACAAGCTTGTGGATGATTTAAATAAAAAAAAAATTATTTTGACAGGATGAAGTAAAATTTTAAATAACGTTAGTTAACATTTTAATTTGATGATATGAAAATGTGGACTAAGCCAGCTGAGTACTAATATAACGAGCTACGTTCATTTCTCACTATACTTATTGTTAGAGTGGTATACTAGTTTATGTTTGTACTTATATACGATTTGCCGCATCTCGAATATTTGTATTTTTGTCTACGAAACATTAACTTCGTGACAATTTTTAATATGTCTCTGCAAATGGCCATTTTGTTTACAAGAATAGTTACAGTGATTGCAAAAGAATGTCGGATTTTTTCCACACGCATACTTCCTATGAGTACATAAGCTATCTTTATGTGCATAGATTTTGTTACATTTTTCGCACTTGTAACAAGTTTTAAGTTTATCTACGTTGCCTACTTTATTTTCATTGCTACCTTTTGAAGGGTCATGCATTATTTTAATGTGCCTTTTCAAATCACTTGCCTTTTTACATGAATAGTCACAATATTTGCAATAGAAACTTGACTGTTTTTCGCAATAATACTTTTTATGTTGATACAAATTTTTTGAGGAGTTGTAGCTTCCGTTGCACGTTTCACATTTGTACAATTTTTCCAATTTATTTGAACAATTGTGCTTCGCTTTAATGTGCATGACGAGATGCACTTTTTGTTTGCTAGAGTATTCACAGTGATGACAAAAAAATCCTGGAGCCTTGCCACACTCGAACCTCATGTGTCGCAACATATCATTTCTCCATTTATAACTTTTGTCGCAGGTTGTACACTTATGTCTATTTTCGCTGTCGTTTGAACGATTCATTGAAGTTAACAAAGGATCAGGACATACGTATGGCTGCTCTAGATATACCGGTGCAAACTTGAATTCTTCTCCAATATCTATCTCTGAAACAGATGAACAAATATTTATTGTCAATACCAGTTTCATTAAATTGACCTGAACATCAAAATGTTAGTAGATACTTTTACAAGTGGATAACAAAAAGGTGACAAGATTTACAAAGAAAATTAATAGGCAAAATTTCATTGGTTTGATGTTTATTACACTTTCTTCAGAATAATTTAGATAACAATGTTATTATCGATACAAATCGATCCGCTAAAAGATACTCAATTCGTTCGAGCAATCATGCCCGCAAGGTCCAACTAATTTATACTAAATAAGCGAATAACAACGTTTACACATTTTTCTTTGCCATTCAATGAAGAGCCATGTACGGTCTGTGCTTTCAAGTGAAATTTTATATAATTATCGCTTGAAATTCTTTGATTTCTGACACAGGTACTTTATGTGCAGTTGTAAGCTGCTTTTTTGCTTGTACTGCCTACCACACCTGATGCATCTGAACTGGGGCGTTGAATTATCGACCTCGTGTCGATTTGTAATGTGTCTTGTCAATTGTACTTTGTGTTTAGCAGAATAGTCGCAATATTTGCAAAAGAAACTTGGCTGTTTGCCACACTCATATTTTCTATGTTTACGCAATGAACTTGAATGGGTGTAGCTTTTTATACATTTTTCACACTGATAAGGTGTTTTGGAAGGCCTAATATGCTTCTCTGTGATGTGCTTCGCTTCGACATGCATATGTACGTTTTCTTCTTTTTCATTTTCATCTGCTATATTAGAAGGATTATGCTTCGTTCTGATATGCCTGCTAAGATTCCCTTTTTGTTTGCTAGAATATTTGCAATGATGACAGAAAAATCCTGGATTCTTGCCACAGTTGAGCCTCATGTGTCGCAACATAGTATATCTCCATTTATAACTTTTGCCGCAGGTTGTACACTTATGTCTATTTTCGCTATCGTTTAAACGATCCGTTGAAGTTAATAGAGGAGCAGGGCATACATATGGCTGCTCTAGGTGTACCGGTGCGAACTTAAACTCCTCTCCTATGTCGATTTCTGAAAAAACAAGAAAAATATTTGCGTTGGTTAAATGTCCGATCAATATATCGTTACAATAAATTGCAAGATGAACATTTAAAAAGATACTAATGAATGTCATAATAATGGAGTATCAGACAATCCATTTGTTATTATTAATAAACATTTAAGTAAACAGCTATTTCTATTAGACTCGAAGCAGCACATGCAATCATCTAACTTTTTGTTTACATTACAAACAATTATAAGGAATATTTTTAATTTTGACATTATCTACTTTTGCCTACAATTAGTATTAACCACAACCAGTCGTAAAGCTCATATAATTTAACTTTACACTGCGATTTGCCGTAAATTAAATTTGAAAAGATAACCAATAACATCAATTGAAAATTTTTATTTGACCCTCTCAAATCTCCCCTTTTTCTCTCTTATCTGCCTGACTATTAGGAACCTCGGTGCCGCCGCGTCGTCGATTAATAATCCGTTAATTGGAGGGTGGCATGAGCTTAAAGAGATACGCGCGGCCATATCGACGAAGCGGAAATTTCACGAAAATTCATGCGAAGAGAGAGAGGGAGGGTGAGAGCGTAAGCTCTGCTAATGCACTTTGCATACACGTCGGATTATTGTTTACGCTGTGCTATCGTAAGAAAAATACCGATGCGAGCGCTTTAAAGCTGTATATGCGAACAAGTTTTCTCTCTCTCTCTTTTTTTTATAACGGTACTTTGAGCAGATTAAGAGCTTGTATGTTTTGCCAAAAGTCGTATTGTTATTTTTCACAGAGTAATTTTTTTTTTTTTCGTAAAAAAAATAGTAACTATAAACTTGAAAAGAAAGAAATATATAACAGTACATATATACATTTTTTTTAGTTTATGATTCATAATATTTTATTGTCTACGTATTTTTACATGTACAAAAAAAGCTTCGACTCGCAAGCTCATCAGCGTACATTCATTCGGCTTAGCTTTTCCAATAGCAAAGTCGTATCTCAAGACCAAAACTCCCAAAATCTCGCGAGATCATTTCGGCAAATTGTAACGTACGCCCAACATAAGCCGATACTGCAGCTTTAATCCTTTCGCCGCGCAGTCTGGTAGTACCGTTCGCTCTTTCTATTTCTCTCTTCCTTTTTTTTTGGTCACCACTCGCGTTTCGCATGTAATTTCGCTTGTACGCTGTTTTCACGCTGATGGTCGAATTGCGTGGAAATTAAAATGACTTTTTATTTTCACTGAGAGCCGGAATTAACTGCATATAAGCGGATTTGGGAATGGACTATTGAGATTTATGGTAAGTGGATTGGATTTTATGTATACATTTTTTTACGGGATATAAAAAATTTGTACCTTGTTATGTAGATTATCTGTCTGGCAATTTTAAACACCTGGAATTGAAAAATTATTATTAAGTAAGGATAAAGATCTTTTTAACATTTATTTCATGAATTGAAGCTTTACTAATATAATCACGACAAATCAACATTATTTTGATATCAATTTAATCAAATAAGCGATTATGCAAACGTACAGTTTTAGTATTGAATTATTTAGATTATCTATTTAGTATTAATTTCACAATAAAAGCAGTAAAATATCATTATATTTTAATCGCAAAAAATTGCCTTAAACATGAGAAAATAAAAATACAATAATAAAGGAGAGATTTTCGAATCACTAAAAAAAGAATACGAATCTCGAGTGTACACGAAGGTCAAAGCAGTTTCCTCTAATCATAATCTTGATTAAAGGAAAACTCAAAAGACTTCTTCGCGTTCCTGTACAATCGTTTGCCGGTATTTCTCGTAAATTAATCGCGTAGTTGTTCGAAGGACGCAACAGTAATTTCCATGCTCGCGTATTCGCGCATACAACAATTGAAAGAAAATAAGAGAAGAAGATCATCGATCCACTGAATAAAACAGTAAATTCGCGAAGGTGAAATTCATTATCTTCGCAGTCATCGATCTTGCGACGCAGCTTTATGTAATTTTATTATTACAACGTGCTTTGAAACTCTGAGGATAATTGAATTTTAATTTCTACGATTGCCGATCGTTGTAGTAGCTAGTATTAGATTGAATTATCACACGGCATTTTTGTCTTGTCCTAGAACGCATTTACAATGATTAGTATAGTCTCGATGTTTGATATTGTCGGCAAAATCAACAGTGCTATTGTCTTTGACTTTATCCTTCCTCAGCTATTTTTAGATTGACGTTGATTATAATATCCAAATGTCAAGATCAGTCAAAGTTTACGCTTTGAAATATTCATCTTTTTACGTTTTTTTTTAAATTGGGGCTTAGATTTTAATAAAACATAAAAATGTAATGGTTATTGGTAGGTGGAATACAAAAAAATTGAGAAAGAAAACCATGAATTCGATTTCTCTGTAAATCTCATTTATTATCGATTTTGAACAATGAATGCTCCAATACCTGGGATATTATGCACATACTTCACAACGACAGAATTGAGCGGAAACATGTCTCACGCGAACACCATGCACACGCAAGTAGTGCTCGATTAAATGATCTTTTCGTTTAATTCTGTAACTGCAACGTCGACACTGTATCATCTTAGCTTTGCCACATGCTGAGTCCATGGACTTGTGGTTATTGTAACTGTGCTTCGATTTGTAGTGTTTCTTACACTTTTCACATGTATAATTGCCTTGAATGTCGCTTTGTATTTTATAAACTGGCTTAATTGAATTGTTCTTCAAGATCGTTGGCTGTGAAGGTGGCAGCGATTCAGTGGACATTTCCGATTCGACATCTTCCACTTCAATCATCTCGATTTCTGAAAAAGAAATAAATAAAATGAATGGCTACAGATCATTTAAAAAATCGCGAATTTAAAATTAGTTATACGATTGCTGTGCTGCCATGCTGATAATATCAAGCGAATCATAAAAGAGACGCAATTACTTGCAGTTTTAAGCAATAAAGTAGAAGATTATTATTAGTAGCAGATAACAAAAAAAACCTTTATTTAAGCGGTACAAGCTCAGATATTAAATATTGAGTCCATGTTGAAAGCATGTGTGTCGATATAGAAAAGATCAGTGTATCTTAAAACTAATTGAATATCATATCATAAATAAATTTCCATGATAACATTACTTTATTAATAAGCATACAATTCACATAATTAAAAACTTTTTTTTCATTCATTTTTTCAACTGCAATTAGCTTAGATACAGATATTATATAAATAGTACAATATTTTTCGTTTATACAAAAAAAAATTAAATTGAAACGGACTGTGATTACGCTGATAAAGTCGACTAGCTTATCACACTCATAATTGGAGTGACACGTTAAAACCACTTTGTATTGGTAGATAATGAGAGACGAAAATCCATATACTTTGGGGATTCCCGGAATTATGGGGAAAAAAACTGTTGAAATTATTCAATAAAAGCATTTACATCAAAACTTTGTGTGACAACATTGTATAGTACAGATAAAAACAAGAAAATACACTACAGTATGCCGTGGCGTCGATTATACTTCCCATCTCAGTCTTAATAAATTCTTTACGCGTACAAAAAATTTAAGTCGCCAATATTTTTAACAGGCAACTTCGTCAACAAGTGTGATTCTCACTCGCCTTAAATTAATTTATAAATTTATCATTAATAAAAACTTCACGAGACTAGATATCAAAAGTGGCTATGATCTTATTAACAACGAATGCTCATTTCTTACAATAATACTTCATGTGACTCGTCAGACTTCCTTTATGCTTATACGATTTGTTACAATTAGTACAGTTGAACTTGGGCTGCGAAGCGTCAGTCTCATGTTGATGTTTAATGTGCCTCATCAAATATTTCTTTTCTGTGGTAGAAAATACGCAATACGTGCAAAAGAAACTTGGCGGTTTACCGCAACCGTACTTTCTATGACGACATAAACTGGGCGAAGAGGTGTAGGTTTTGGCGCATGTCTCGCATTTGAACGATTCTTTAAGTCCGTCTGTTTTGCAATTTTTAATATCACGTATGCCATTGGAAGAATTATGACGTACTTTAATGTGTTTACTGAGATGATCTTTCCGCTTGCTAGCATAATCGCAATGATCACAAAAATATCCTAAAGGTTTGCCACAATCACGCCACAAATGATTATTTAGACTGGCTTTCGATTTGTAAAACTTCTCACAATTCGTACATTGATAGCTTCGTTCGTTCTCTGTTTTGATATTTGATAGATAGCTTATTTCGTTCTCCATTTTAATAATTAATTGATAGCCTATTTCATTCTTGATTGCAATATTTGATAGCGATGAGATGGGTGCGGCTTGAATATGCGGCATTGCTGGTGTCGGCGGTACATATTTTGGCACATATTTAAATTCTTCGCCAATGTCAATATCTGAAAAAATTAAATAGACGTTAGATTATTTTTGAAGCTGGAAAACTAAAAATCTACGGTCACTTTTGTGATTCTATTTGACATGGACTGGAGTTCAAATTACGTCACAACTACGGGCTATCTGTAACCAAAAAATAGACGAATAATATCACATTCACAAACTATTTTCATGCTGGACGTAGACAGATACATCGAAAAATTAATAAAAATGTAATCGCCTTTTGAACTTTCACAACTACATTAATCTTTATTAGTAAACATACAGTCAATAGAAATTACTATACAACATATGCAACGCAGAACTTATCATTTATTTTTTTAGATTAGCGATGGTGTATAACGCAGTTAAAACGATCAGCAGTCTGAGTGCAAATATATTTTCGACAATATCAACTGTATCATAGGCTTTTACTTAAAATTTTCTCAGCTATTCAATCTATTTTTGAATCGGCGTTATCTTGGTTAATTAAACTGCAAGAAACTCATATGATTTATGAAAAACATGCTATCTTGTTGATGTATATTTTTCTGATTGAGAAAAAATGTTTTCTTTCATTTTTCAACTGCAAGCTTCAACACAAATACGCCTTTTATAGTAAATGTTAAAAAATGTTTCTTTCGATTTTTTATGTAGTGATCAAACAGTATCGTGATTACAATAATAATCGCAATTTTGAAAGAAAAAATAATTTTTCTTTGCCATTCAATGAAGAGCCCTACGAACTGTGCTTTCAAGTGAAATTTTATGTAATTAAATGAAAATCTATCGTTTGAAATTCTTTCATTTCTGACAAAGGTACTTTATGTGCCATTGCAAGTTGCCTTTTTGCTTGTACGTCCTACCACACTTGATACATTTATGCCTGGGCGTTGAATCATCAACCTCATGTCGATTTTTAATGTGCCTTTTCAAATCACTTCGCTTTTTACATGAATAGTCACAATATTTGCAATAGAAACTTGACTGTTTTTCGCAATAATACTTTTTATGTTGATACAAATTTTTTGAGGAGTTGTAGGTTCCGTTGCACGTTTCACATTTGTACAATTTTTCAAATTTATTTGAACAATTGTGCTTCGCTTTAATGTGTATGACGAGATTCCCTTTTCGTTTGCTAGAGTATTCACAGTGATGACAAAAAAATCCTGGAGCCTTGCCACACTCGAGCCTCATGTGTCGCAACGTATCATTTCTCCGTTTATAACTTTTGTCGCAGGTTGTACACTTATGTCTATTTTCTCTGTCGCTTGAATGATTCATTGAAGTTAACGAAGGAGCAGGACATACGTATGGCTGCTCTAGATATACCGGTGCAAATTTGAATTCTTCTCCAATATCTATCTCTGAAACAGATGAACAAATATTTATCGTCAATACCAGTTTCATTAAATTGACCCGAACATCAAAACGTTAGTAGATACTTTTACAAGTGGATAACAAAAAGGTGACAAGATTTACAAAGAAAATTACTAGGCAAAATTTCATTGGTTTGCGGATGTTTATTAAACTCTCGTCAAGATAATTTAGATAACAATGTTAATATCGATACATATTGATTCGCTGAAAGATACTCCATTCGTCCGAGCAATCATGCCCGCGTGGTCACACTAATTTATAATAAGTCAGCTGATTGCAACGATTACAGATTTTTCTTTGTCATTCAATGAAAACCCACGCGGTTGGGGTTTTTTGAGTAAAATTTTATATAAGTAAACGAAAATCTATAGTTTTTAATCGTTTGATTTCTGACAATAATACTTAATGTGCAGTTGCAAGTTTCTTTTTTGCTTGCAGGTTCGATCGCATTTGGTGCATTTGTACCTGGGCGCTGAATTATCGATCTCGTGTCGATTTTCAATGTGTTCTTTCAATTTATACTTTCGCTTACAAGAATAGTCGCAATATTTGCAACAGAAACCTGGCTGTTTGCCGCACACATACTTTCTATGACTATACAAACTTTCTGGAGAAGCGAAGGATTTGTTGCATGCGTCGCATTTGTACAATTTTTTAAGTTTGTCTAGATAGTCTTTTTTACTATTTTGCGATTCATTAAAAATGCTATGCTTCGCTTTAATGTGTTTCATGAGATCTTGTTTTCTCTTGCTGGCGTGAGCGCAGTGAGCGCAGAAAAATCTGGGAGGTTTGCCACATTGAACCGACATATGGTATATCAAACTATTTCGCGATTTATAGAACTTGTTACAATTGGTACACTTATAGTCGTTTTCTTCGTTATTTTTATTATTAGAAAACGGTGTGATGCGAGGCAGTTGTATGGCAGGTTTTGTTGGAATCGGTGGCGTGAATTTAAATTCCTCCCCTATTTTCATCTCTGAAAAAATAAAACGAGTGGCTGTTAGAGCACTTTACAAATGATCAAACTTGTAATCAAGATTACTGCCTTGTCTAGTGTCATGCTAGTAATATTTTGAGAACGACACAATTACTAGCAATTCGATACCGAAGAATATTAGGACGTTCAATGCAACTATACGTCAATTTCGACTGCTACCAAAATGTCAAATATCATATATAATAATTGGAGCATGCAAATGGCAGGAATGATAACTACAACATATACAAGACACAATTCATCATACATTTTACTAGATTAACGATAACGACCATAGCAATTTACTGAGTTTTGGAAATCAATAAGCAATATTCCGTTTATCTTTCAAATCAATAGAAACTCGGTATACGAAGCGTACAACAAGAGCGTAGTTATCCGCGAAATTAGCCGTGCAGACCGAAGCGATATCGCCCAAATAATCTCAATCCCCCTTGAGCGCGAGTAAAGTACAATCTCACGGCGACGATCAAGCCAAAACAAAAGCCTTGATTCCACTCTCTCCTCTCTCTCAAGAGAGTAAGGTGAGAGCGCGCCGATCACAAATCGAAGACTCGTTACGATGCTGCTACTGCCAATGTTCCGTGAAATCGTTCGCTCTCGAAGATTAGCTTTGCAAGAAAATTGGACTCGCCCCGTTTTTTTCTTCTTCCTCTCTCTCTCTCTCTCTCTCTCTCTCTCTCTCTCTCTCTCTCTCTCTCTCTCTCTCTCTCTCTCT
>JAWWMK010001123.1:0-36426 GCA_035047105.1 Galeopsomyia nigrocyanea
ACTTTCCAATGACTTTTTGAAAATTTAAGAACATACATTGTTGTAACAATGATCATAACTATGGAAGTTGCTGTAAGGAAGTAAGTAAACAGTTCGCTAGGAATCTTCATTTTCCACACGTTGATTATCGGGATTATGATAATCATAGAATCCGAATCTATAACTTTTCCTGTTACTATCGCTTTATTATAACACGCTCCATTTATCGTACAAGAAATGGCGAATGAGTTTATATCGCTATCCTCTAAAATATTTATTCCTCTCTTGATAGCTTCAGTTATAGAGAAATTTTTTCTCATTGCCTTGCTGTACATAATATGTTCAAGCGTACAATTATTAGTCTCACAAAATATTCTAAAGTACTCGTAATTCGTTCCACTAACATCTATCACTTTGTCATTTTTGTCTAGTGAAACCGACGAATATGGCACCGCATTCCATAATTGTAATTTAAAAGGCGTTGCATACATGTTGGAAAGTTTGTTAGGAAAAATGTTTGTAATCTTGTTGAAATTTTCCTCTACCGTAACATTTAGAAAGGGATTGTAATGTAGTAGAATTGGAATTTCCAATTCATTCAAGCTTAAAATTGAAAAGTCGAGAAACTTCAAGTACCAAGCATATCGAAGTAAGTTATCCAACTGCGCGAGTGTCAACGTCTTCGCATTAAGTAATATAAGTAGGCATCTTGATCTAGTATTTATAGGTGAAATTTGAATAAGTAGTTTTAGCATATTCTGGACTTTCAGAAACAATAAATCCATATTAGCTTCTTTTTCGACGATGACAAGTACATTTGATGTCCTGGAGTTGTTCAGAACTGGAGCATAATTCATTAAGAATGAATTGTTATAACGTACTTTTTCGAGATCTATAGATATCTGAGGCGTTGATGCTAATGATTTTTCTACGTTTTTAGAATTTTGGTTGTCACGAAACATGATAATCTGATGTGCTTGAAAATCTTGATTAAATTTTGCCGCGAGCATTGAAACCCAGTTTTCATTTGCACAAATAATTCCAAAACAAAAGTTCAGTACAAAAATCTTTTTATTTATAGGCCACATTTTGGAAAGTTTATATGCTAACAATCGAAAAAAATACTTCACTGCTTAACTGAATACCCTGCACTACTTCTATTGTGTTTCGCTCGAGCCAGCACCTTTCCAACTGATTCTACCTCGAAAAGGTGGCTGTTGCTAGGCAAAATGTACACGTACTTCAGCTTAACAATGCTACAAAATGTTTAAAAATTCAGGGGTCATTACCAACACTTGGCCAATCGATCGATTGAGCTGAACAATTTTTCGCTAGAGCCCGGCCAGGAAATGGGTTCATTCAAAGTGTATTTTTGTAAAATTCACTAAGCTCGGGTAAAAAATGAAAATGAAGTTTATTCTACAACAGGTCCTCTGTTGATATATAGGCTGAACTGATTAAAAAAATATAATGAGTTTTCCTACTCGAACTTATTTTTATTTCTGAATAAACATTTTTGTTTATCGATTGAAAAAATACAGATGTATAAGGTAAGGTATTGAATATCATCTTGAATGACGTCTGTTAATTTGACGTAATCGTAGAAAACTGATAAACATGAACTGTACGGAGACACGTAATTTCACTGAAACTTATTTCGTACCACGGATCTTCAAAATAGCGTAATATTTTTATCGATCGATGTCGGGCAAAGTGCACTTGAATGGTTTGAAATAATTTTCATTTCACTATATTCACATAGAGTGTATTCAGACTGTAATTATATGAATGACGTAAGTATTTGGCGCTTTAATTAAGTGCAAAATATTTAGAAGTTTATCAATATGAGACGAAGCGTATGCACCAACTTATACAAATATTGACTTGGTTTTTTGTTCAGAATGAACTACATAATGCTGTTATTTTTTCCCATATCATCTTCTATAAAATTAAAATTAAATACAAACTGAATATTACATTGCTAAAGTTGGCAATAACTGGGGTTACTTAAAAAATGCTTCAACCATCTTGTATAAAAATTGAAATGTTTATTCAAACATCGTACAAAGGAGATCATTCAAATTTCTCGTTAACTTGCTGTTATCTATAAAAAAAAAGCGTCAAGTTGCAAATCGCAGATAAAAGCAATTCAGTCAATACACAATATCGTACAATACAATTCATTAGCCAACGATTTTTTGGCTGTTCAATTTTTCATTCTCGTCTATTTACAATCACCGTTCTCCAACTTCATCTCTCTGTACAAAAATTTCTCTCTCACGATGTCGGCGGCAGATGGTCTCTCAGCTGGCTCGAGACTCGTCATTGCTCTTATCAACTCGCTGATTCTGTCGCTGTAACGTGGTAATTCGCTAATTTTACCATCGCGGATAGCGTGCCATTTGGGACCGTTCTTCGGCAGCGGACCACCACCGGCAACTTCGTAAATGGTCAATCCGAGTGCAAACACGTCTGCTTTCGTTAGATCGGTGTAATCTTCGCGCAGTACTTCTTTGCACAAGTATCTAGAAATAATATTAAAAAAATTATTATAAAATTTATTTGTAATTAATTAAAACCTTCATATCATTATCGACTACATACCTGCAATCTCCTTCATCTTCAATTTCCGTAGTGTTAATAATCGAGGCAACGTGGCCCAAGTCACCAATCTTGTAAATAATTTGCTCCTCGAAATGACAGTCCGTGATAAAATCGCCACTATCCTCGCAAGTTAGCTGTCGTCTCGGGGTCCAGATTCGCTCCTTCGAGATGAAGATGTTCTCCGGTTTGATGTCCATGTGAGCTAGTTTGGTACCGTGGATGTATCTAAAAAAAAATCACATATCAATTAATATATAAATACACTTGCTCGTAATTATTTAATCGAGACTAAAATACCCACTTCAAACCTTCGGCAACGTGCAGCAAAATCCGACAGATGTCATCTTCTTCAAACCATTTCTTCTCATCGCTCATATTCTTAATCACAGCAGCCAGATCACCGCCATTGCAATACTCTTGCTGAATGCTCATTCTGTCGTCCTCGATCCACGCCGAATAATATCTCACGACGTTCGGATGATTGTTCAGCACGGCATTGGCGTGAACCTCATTTTTCGCGCGTCTCTGCGCGTAGTTACTTCTGGCGAGGTGGCGGCTGCGTTTGATCGCGTAGACGCGACCGTCGAGGCGATTGACGCAACGATAAACCGAACCGAACTCGCCGCTACCGATCATGTTCAACTCGTGAAATTCACGTTTGTAGCGAGTTATACATGACGCGTGTAGTTCCAGGGTTGTGGAGAGGGATGTGGGTGACAGTGTGACTGAAGATTGCTTGCTTGAAGAATCTTGGCTTGAAGTTGAACATAGGATTCGGCGAATTTTCAGGCTGAAAGAAAATATGAAATTATGATTTTTTTTCTTTAAATTGAATGTCTAGTCGTCATTTGAATTCATAAACGTTTATGGTGTAATAAATTTCGAGTTTTAGTTTTTTTTTCTGTTTCAAACTAATTTAGTCATACACACAATAGAAAACCTATTTTTTATCTCAATAGCAATTATCTCACATTTGTTCAACGATTAGAATTTCAATGTCTTCATTTAAAACATCAACAGAGCAACGCCTCTGCTCCAAAATGAAAACACACCGATTCCAATAGATTATTTACTTTTCTTATCTCAAAACTCATTATTCCATCAGAGTTTCTTCATCATCATCAAAAAAAAATTACGCGTAATCGAACAAAATATCATCCGTCGAACATTCTAAATCACGTTTGCTCCAAAAATTCCACGACCAATCGCAAAGTAATGAACTCACCCCTTGAATCGACTCTTCGCTTTGGCATCGTTGGTCTTCTCATCCTCAACCTTGACAAAATCCACCTCTTCGATCGGCGCGAAAGGATTAACCGTGATGGTCAGTTGCACTTCCGTCTCGTTATCTTTAACTTCCGTCACGCTGTTCTGCGCCGACGACGACGATGAAAACATCATCTTGAATCGCCTGCACAACGCGTTCATGCAGGCCATTTTAACACTTCCTTTGTCTTCACAAAAACACACACACAATACTTCTCTCCTCCTTTTGGAATATAATACACTTGCACTTCGTGTACTTATACGAGCGAAATATAAAATTACCGATTCGCGTGTAATTATATATATATATATCTATCACAGCATAATATGAAGCTTTGTATTCACACAAACGAAAGTCGTCGAGCCTGCAGTAATATTACGATCACATGTTTGCACGATAGCGTCTGGAGGAACACTGCTTAGCTTTTCCAACTGCCGTGGTGGCTTTTCAAAAACCCGAGGGGGACGCCGAGCGTCTCTCTGTCTCTCTCTGTCTCTTTGTGTGTGCTGTTAGATACCCAAAGGCAGGTATACGGAAAAACGGCTCTTTCTCGAACGTCGTGGGAACCCGCCGTTTGAAGTTTCGCTATAAGCTGCAGATGTGCACGGGGATTATTAACTATATATGGCTCCGTGACTCCAAATGTGGGCTGTACTATAACGTTTGGCAAATCTATTGCCGTGGGACGTTAATAAATTGATGCTCGTTGAATACGATCATTGGTTTAAATGTTCGAATGTTGTTCGTGGAAAAATTGATAGATTGAATTTGGTTATCGTGCTCGGGTGAATGGAAATAATTTTGTGAGAGAATTTTAGATAACAATGTTTACTTGTTCTTCGTTCAGCTACTGCGTAAAATCGAGAATGATTTATTAACCGGGTATTGTTTATGATTTGTAAATAGCTTGTTGCATGAATCAAACGCGGTTTTACTTGAGTTATTTTTAATTATTTTGTATGAAAAATTGAAATTGGTAGTAAATGAATTTTCATAATAAGAACGAAAGCGAGAATTTGTTTGAATTCGATTTTTATTCATAAAATAAAAAAAATGTACAAATAAATAAGTAAAAAAAAATTTACAGCGGTATAATTGATGATTTACAATTGGAAAAAAAAATTGATTTTGCGAGGAACAACTCCACGTCTCAATAAACAGATCACACTAAATTTACGTGTTATGTTTTTTTTTTCAGTATCATTTATTATCAATTTGTTACAAAAAATATTACTGATATAATCATTACGTGAGATTAAAAAAAAAACAACGCCATCTGCACCTCGTTCGCGGATCGGGGATCCACCCACGTTTTGACATCGCGAACGAGTCGGAAAAAACACTCATATTCAACTACGATCACATATTCTTTTCTTAGTTTTGTTTTTCATTAAATTCGTCTCAACAATTTTTTCGATTTCATATCCCTTTCTCTCAATCGTCGATGAGTCCTATCATGTATATCTACACGGTATATTTACAGATAATGGTCTCGCATTACCTGTAAAATACACTAATTCGTATACTTCGTGTAAAATTCGTTTTTTTTTTCTTTTTCATTTGTGTATTTCTTCGCTTGTTAGTTTTGGCCACAGTAAAACGTTTACAATGCGAAAAGGGTTAATTGATTTTTTTTTTGTTCAAAGCAAACATACGGGTTCGCTTCGTTTTCAAAATTTTCATTGATTCTCCACGAGAAAAATAGTTAGTGACATTTACTACCGCTATCGATCATCGTCCGATAAGGTAGGCTTAACAACGAGTGGCACTTCGCATCGATGTGACTTCCGAACAATGGGAATTAAAAAGTTAATTGGTAAACGTAACGTAGACTAAAAAGATGCTATATTACAGAGTTTAGGATTTGAAAGTTAAGTTCATGAATTGAATCCTCTCTATTCGAAAATATACACCACATATCGCAGTTCATCGTCTACATACTCAAGCGTACAAGACTTTCTTTCTTTTACATTAAAAAATAATTTTTCTCTCTTTTGTTTTGCTTACACTTCAACACACTTGTAAATGAGCGCGATTGAAGTTACATGAAAAAATGATTGACAAAAATTTTTTTCTCCATACAGGCGATTCATACAAACGCGACAATATACTTTCGTCTTTTTTTGTTTTTGTTTGAAGTAGAGAGCGAAGCAACAAACGGTTATCGTACTTCACTAGTATAGACGCTTCAATGATTACCCGTTACATTAACTACAAACTAGAACTATACGTACACTTTGAAGAGCTATAGGTAACTAAAAGTAATTTGGAACGAAAAACTGTCTCGATTTGTAAGAATCTCCTAATTTTTTTAATAATTTTGAATTTATAACAATTCAACACACTTCTACAAAAAAAGAAATTGATTTTATGCTTAACTCATACTTGGATGCACCGTAACAATAATTATCAGGAAGCAGCGTGACTGCTTTCCGTGCGAATTAATTAATAACCACAAACGTTGCCTAAACTAGCAAAAAAAAAACAAGCTTTCGCGCCCCTTATGTTTATCATACATGGATATAAAAATATTTTTTTTATACTATACAACGTAATGTAGCGTGAGCGATAAAAAGAAATACGTTAAGTTTACGATCGATGAAATTTTAAAACAGTTTTACAAAAATAGTAACTTTTTTTTTCTTTTTTTCATTTAAAAACAATGAGAGATACCTGTTATTCAATCAACCTGGAAGTGGAGTGCACATCGACTTAAAATGCAGTGACTCGCGGCAGTCTTATACAGAGTCAAATTGCAGAGACTGTCTTGGATCGCGAAGTTATTGTTTCGATTAAAATTAAGAAAATACTTTGTCAGCTTTGTAAAAATAATAATTCTTGTTTATTAGTATGGATTGTTCGTAGAGGCAAGAGCATGGAGTACGGTCATGCTTCTCCAACACCTGCCTCAGCTAACTTATAATTTCATGATTGCAATAAAAAAAACGAAAGAGAATTACTGAGTAACAAATCTGGTAAACATGTGATGATTCTCAATATCTAGGTGTATATTATTTTTTCATACGCAAAATATAAAATAAGACGTGCACTGTTTTGTAGAATGTGTAATGGAAAATGATTATTTTATAAATCTAAACTGTTTGAATTGTTCAGCAAGAAAATGGTATACGTTTGAAAAAAAGATCTTTGTTTTTTCAGTTTAAAAAGGACAAGCGATTGATCAAACATAATATCTCAAGTTATGAAATCCAGCAAAAGATACATATACATCTGAAGTTACATCTAACGCATGCAAAGCAAATGTAATTTCGTTGATTATCTAAAGTGGAAGAGAAAAAAAACAGCGCGCTGATTATTATTTACACGAGAACGAGCAATTTCACTCTGCATAGAACGACCAGTCCTTTACGCAACGCAACCGAGAATTAAAAAAAATTCAACAGACGTACGTATCCACTAAATTTTCCCAAATGAGAGCCCGCAAACTTACAGCCTAAGACCGGATATCACAATATCAGCGAATATAAAAAGCGATCGCAGCAAAATAGCCAAATCAGAAGTTGGTGGTGCTGATGCTGCGATTGGTTTTCCTGCCGATTACCCTCGACGACGTTCTCGTTGGCGTCGGCCTCAATTTGTAACCACTCGTTGCTACAGGCACTGCCGTTGTCGACGCCGTCGTTGGGCCGGTCAATGCCACCACGTTTGGCGCAATGGTTTGGAGACATTTCGCTGCTTCCTGCAGTTGCTTCGAGAGAATCTCGTTTTTCAACCGTTCGGCATTCAATTCTCGCCTCAATTGTGCTTTGGTCTTGTTGCCGTTCGGGCTGAGGACTCGATGCTGCATCAGGGTTACTGCTGATGGACGCATTTCCGGGTTTGGATGAATCATTTGCTGTAACGATTGAATATTAAAAATGAGTTCGTTGTAATAGTGAATTTAATTTTAATTTTATACACGAATGACTAAGATGAAATGTACGTTGGAGCTGTACTAAAAGAATTTCCATAGCTTAAAGAACGTTTCATTGTTACACTTTCCAAGAACGAAAGATGTTAATTTCATGAAAGTCAATTTCCTACAGAGCATAAATTAGCACGTCTCTGTGCTCAAACAGCCGTAACGTATTTGCTCGACACTTAAGAGTAAAGACAAAGGAAACATACCTTGAGCAAGTCATTGAATTCTCTGCTGTACTGCGGCAGATCCTGGAGGTTGCCTCGTCTGATCTCGTGCCATTCTTCGCCGTTTTTCGGCAAAGGACCACCACCCGCAGCCTCGTACATGGTCAATCCCAGTGCGAATATATCCGCTTTGGTCAGGTGTACGAAATCCTCTTGGAGGATTTCAGTCGGTAGATACCTGCAGTCACCCTCCTCGACTTGCGGGTTATTTATCGAAGTGACATGGCCCAGATCGCCGATCTTGTAGGTGATCTCCTCCTCGGTCTCTTCTTCGTCAAAGCCATCGTCGGCCGAGTCATAGTTCACTCGCAGCTGGCTCTTCTCGCGCGAGATGAATATGTTACCGGGCTTGATGTCCATGTGTACTGTTATTAAAAGAAAAAATTAATGCTCAGTGAAGTCTGTTACATTGTAACTAAAAGCGACTGTATAAAAAAAAGCGATTATACTTACCGAGTTGCATGCTGTGAATGTATCTGAGGCCCTCTGCGATGTGTAAAAGCAATTGCCTGAGCTCAGCCTCTGAGAAGTGCCTGCCCTCTTGGCTGTTCTTGGCAATAGCATCAGCCAAACTGCCACCGTTACAATACTCGTTCTGAATGATCATGTGATCATCCTCAGCCCATGCCGAGTAATATCTCACGACGTGCTGATGTTTGCCAAGTACCGCGTGAGCGTAGACTTCGTTCAGGGCGTTCTTCTCGTTGACGCTTCCGGCAACTGGCTTGATACTCTTTTTCACCGCGTAGTTACAACCATCCAACCTGTGCGTGCATTTGTATACCGAGCCGAATTCTCCGGCGCCCAGTTGCTCCAGTTCCAGAAATTCTTGGTAGTAGCGCGAGATGTTGGAGTCGTGGAGTGCTACGCGCTTCGTTGGCTGCTCCACGTCGTTGTCTGACTCGTCTGTGTCTACTAGGTCGAACTTTGGTATTCGCAGCTCTGGTGATCTGTCAAAATTGAAAATTTCATTATTAAATTTTCTTACTAAAAACACTATTTATTCAATATCTAATAAATTTATAATGGTTATATAAGTTTAATTTAATGCATAATTAAAGCAATTAAAATAGATATGAAAAAATGTTAATTTGCAAAGGCTCTGAAAAGTGTATTCCGTATACTGTTGAGGCATAATATGCTATCTTACTAATAAACTGATCATTGAAAAAAAGTAGATACAGTTGAACGAACAAAAACTGATTTATAGAAAAAAAGCTTAGAAATAGTTTTTCTGAATACATAGAGCAGAAAGATATGCTAATACGGTTCTTTAATTTAGTCAAAATTAATTAATTTATAATCTAATTTGATAAAATTCAAAGAAACTTCAACATAGGTAACTTTCCATTTCCTATAGTGATGTTTTAAAGATGACCTTTTTAAAAAGATCAAAGTGCCCTTCAAAAAGAACCAAACAATAATCTTTCACCCCAGCAACAAGACTGGCATCTCCAAAACAATCCCCTCCACTTAAAAAACACGTTATTCCCCAAACGTCAAACGCTAAACTCACCCAATAAGACTGCGTTTGGATCTCGTTCTTTTCCTCGCCGTGAGCAGCATGCCATTCGGCGTGAAAGGATTGATATTCGCATGCGGCTTGGTATCGACGCCGTTCTTGTGCTGATGATGATGAAGAAGATGATGCTGTTGATGGTAATTGGTCGGCACGGCTTTTGGCTTATCCGGAAGAAAGAGTCGGGTGCCTTTGTTGGGTACCGGCGTGTGCATAGCACTCTTCTCGATCAGAGTTTTGGGCGTCGCCGGCGTGTCGAATAGTCGCAGGGCACGGACTCGCTTGTACGGCGGACTACATGCCGCGTTGTTCTTGTGATGACGGCCCATGGGTCCTGCATATAATGTTTACAAAAAGCGTTTAAGTTTTTTTTTTATTTAACGGGGCTTCATCGTGGCTTGTATAGGGCGCGCGTGTGTGGATGGCATTTAATAAATTGTTTTGATTGATTTGTTGGACAAATTGTATGTTATGCCATATTTTATTTTAATTAACGTCGCGACACAAAAAAAATATTTTTAAAAATATTTATGGGTAACTTATTGATATCAGATTGTTATTATCATAGCTAGGTTAGTAAGAATTTTTAGTTAATAATTGTTTACGTATTAACATAAAACTGTACATCTACATTCATTGTAATTTTTATTTACAGTTTGTTAAACATATGTGTAGTATTTATGATTGACACAGTGAAAAATATTTTGATCAATTTTTACCACACATGTATGTACGTAATTCACGTTTCATTTATTCGATGTCAAATTCTCAGAATAAATTACGTGGCTCAGATACGTGGCTACTATCGAACTAACCGTATTGTTTAAAGTATTTTTGAAAATAGATCGGGCTAATTAAAATTTGTACCGATCGTATGTTTCAATTTCACGTGAATAATTATCGAACGCGTTTTACAGGCGTGAATTTCACTTATACCCGAACTCGCGTTTACCGGAGATGGCTTTTAAATTGTTTATAAACGAACTTATTTTCGTCACAAAAATATTTTTTTTTTCGCGTGACTCATTCGACTCGCAAATTGTTTGATCAAAGCCGACGTTAATTCATTGAGCGACAAGATCACGAGAGAGTGAAAACGTATGTCGAACGCCACTGTAACACTATCGAGTCATTTTGGGAGTCGCGCGCGAGACAGTCCGATGTGAAAGTCGATTTTTTTTAAAGGTCGCCACATAAATTACAACATTTTAAAGTTCACCTGGCGCGAGAGCCGCGCGGTTTGCATAGCAATTATCCGATATATAAATATGCAAATTATCCGCGAGAAGCAGGTGATGTTGTATTCTTGTACTCTTGACCAACAATATTTATACTTCAAAAATACAGAATTTTTCTTTTTGCAATTGCCGAACATATGTTGCGGCAGCCAGCGAAATTACTTTTTTTCTTTCTCTTACCTTAATCGAAGCCTCGCGCGCGCGCGCACACATACCATATACACATTGTGTGTGTGTCATTAAAAAAATGGTTATTTCCTGCCATCCACACACACGCACGTATACGCACATCACAAAAGATAGCAGGGCGAGCGCGAGAGAGAGCGCGTACATAAATAAAAAAAAAGTTGACCTGTCAGCGTCGTCGATGGCGTACGATTCTGTCCACCATTAGTATAAGCAGCCGCCGTCGGCTCGCCGTCGTCACTGAGATCCATTGAATTATCAAAATCGAGCTTCCTTGGCTGTACCATGTAGCCACCGCCGTCGTCGCTATCGCAATCGGCGTCGAGCTCGCAGCCCGAGCTGTTGGTTACATTGAGCATGTCGGCATTCGACGAGCCCGGCGAATCCAACTCGTCCTCGTCCGCGGCCACGATGAACTCGTGGCCCGTCGTCACCACCGTCTCGCACATGCAGTCGCACTTATTTTTATTTTTCTTGTTTATCCTCAACTTGTATTTCCGTATCGAACACTCTCACTTTCGCGCGACTCAAGGGCTACGGACGCCCTCCTCGTTTTTACGTTAACTCTGTGTATTTTTGTCGTTGAAGAGAAAGATTGTACATACACGTCGGATAGACGCTCGTTTAGGGAGAACACTGAACGTACTACTACGCCGAGCGTTCGTTATGGCTGCCAAGTCGCCGCACGGCCGAAAGATTCAAAAGAGGAGAGACGGCCAATGAGCGCGCCGCTTTCAAATTTTACCAGTCGGCTGAGGTTATGAGCGGAGCGCTCTGATTGGTCGGCCAGCAGCGACAATGCGACGCCTTTGTCTGTGTGCGCTTGGGGTTGAGAGAGAGAGAGAGAGAGAGCGAGAGTACTGCCGCGGCCACGTTTTTACGCTTTTTTTTTCTTTAGCGGCCGAGTTTATTTTTAGGATGGCCAGCCGCATAGACGTGCGTGTGGAAAGGGTGCTTTCGGGGAATTGCGATTTTGGGAATAACGGGGTGCAGGCGATCGGGTATTTTTTACGATGGAAATTCTAGGGACACGCTTTTTAAAGTAGCTTTTCGTGCTCATAATATTCGAGATTTTTTTTTCGTATCATGACTAATTTTTATTCTTTGAAAAGAAATTCAATTTTTTTCGTTGATGAATTGTTATAAAAACGAAATATGAATTGATAATTTTACAATTAATTGTCGTAATCGTATTATTTTCATCAGCGACTAATATATTTATTTACAGCGCGCGTGTTCTAAAACAAAAACGAGAATTCCCTAAACAAAACAACGTTGACAATATCAATCGCTGCGAACAAAAAACGATATGCTCATTATTACATTCTCGACAAAAGCATTTAGAACCATGATGAATGCTCTCTATAGGTATAGCTCTCCCTCGCCCAGCGAAATAAAAAAAAAAAACGAGAGCTTGATTTCTCCCTCTCGGTCACCCCTCAATTTAAAAAACCCATCGGAAATCCCGCGTAGTCCGTTAAACAAATACGTAAGAATTACGTAATAAACTTTTTAAAAAAATAGACGATAGCGCATGCGCGCGCGAGCGCGAGAGAAAAATCCTGTACGGACCTGCAAAATTTTTCGTGTGGCCCGCGAGAGAGAAAACTTAAACGGCTAGTATATTATAACACGGCAGCTTCTCTTTCTCTCTCTCTCCCTTGTTGTGTGCGCCCGTCATCTGCACCTTACCAAAGTGCAGTTATAGACGTCTCTCTCTTTCTCTCTCTCTCTCTCTCTCTCTCTCTCTCTCTCTCTCTCTCTCTCTTTCTCCCTTATTCAAACTCTCTCTCTCTCTTTTTTTCGCTACTACGGATGATGCACTGCCGGCAAATGCCCGGAGAGAAGAGAGAGAGAAGTTGGCGTGTTTTTATCGATGAGTAATCATCGCCAAAACTTGTTTTGTAGGTGATGAGTAACCGATTTGGTTTGTCGGTTTAGCGGAGATTTATTAGCTTTTGATGGGGAAAAGACGATAAGGATTTTCGGTGTCGCGCTGAGAATATTAGCCTGGGAAATTATTTTTCACTGTTTATTTGTTGCCTTTAGTGTAACTTGCACTGATTGTAAAAAATGACATGATAATTTTTTTTTTTTTAATGGAAAATCTTTAAAAAATCTTCTATAAATGTTTCAATTTTGATTTTTGAGTACATACTGCTGATTTTGAACATCCAAATGAGCTTTCAATTTTTTTTTCGTTTATATAAAATACTTCTGTTATAAGATTTCAAATGATAAATTGTAAAAAAAATGATCGATTGATTTCTTCATAAAAATTGCACATTAAAATTTAATTCTCACGTTGCTTCAACATCGTGACTTGCTAAAAAAAACTTTCTCCAAACCCCGATTTCTTGCACAGTATCTCAATTCTCAAACCAATCGAAATCCAAAAATAATTTAAAAAAAAAGTTTAAATGCTGGATACAGCAGTAATTCGATCCTTTAAATTTGTTTCAGCTCGAAAAAAAAGGCGAAACAGGTTCTTTTTGAAAGAAACGAGAAGAGGACTCACGAACCGCATTGTCTTTTTTTATAGCTTTCTCTCTCTCGTCTCGCATTATTGAATCCTCTTTTCACATCCCACGCTGTGTCTGGAGATCCTTCACGCTCCTACGCGATGAGACTACCAGTCTTACGCACGCACGCAACAGGTGGGAAGAATATAAAAAAAAAAAAATTGTCAGTTACAACTTGAAGATCAACAATAACAACATAAGGCGAGCGCTTTAAAAATGTAAAAAGACATTTTATTATATACACTCTCGCGAATAAAAGAGAGGATGTGAATTCGAATAGAAAGTCAGTTTTGTAAAAACAAGAGCAGATCGCGAACAGCAGCAACTCCTACACCCCTGTGTGTAAGAGAGAAGGGAGGGGGGTAAAAATATATATAAAGGAATTTTCTCTATCCGGGAGCAGCTGCAACCTGCGCGGCCTGTTGCTTCCCCCCCTTATATATATTTTGGAACTGCCGGCTGCAGAGCACGAAGCCCGCAAAAACTGAAATCGCCGCCTGCGATTTATCCTTCGCGAAATGCGTCGCTGTTTTTTTTTTTCTCCTTCCTTTTTGGCAGGTAGCTTCGAACGAGCCGAGGCACGTGGCGCAACTGCCGCCTGCATCGTCTTTTATGTATATATATATATCCGTGTGCAGTGGGTTTCTCTTCAAAGATTGATTGTTGCTTCTTTTTTTTTTGTACACATGCGAAAATGTTTCTTCTTTTTTTTTCGTAGCAGCTGTTGCTGCGTTGGCTGTGAAAACGGATGTTGCGATTATGACCGTCGATGTTAATGACTTTTGTTGCCAAATTATTGAGAAAGTAATTAATTTTTATGTATAAGATATCGCTATTCTCAATCTACGAAAGTTATTTTTTTCTATAAGAATTTTTTGGACAAACTACAATTACTAGTAATGTGGTAATGATTATTTTATTAATTGCTTTTTTAATTATGTCGTTTATAAAAAAAAATTCATTTCGAAAAATATAAGTTTTCAACATGAAAAAGCAGTTATCTAAGCATATATTTCTTTTTTTTTACAATTCTGCTGCGGGTATTAGTGATTCATAGACCATTGTCATGTCGTTTTATCACTTCTTTCCGGAAAAACGATTTTTTTACAAGTAAATTCCAGCCCGACAAATGCAGTATAAAAGAATTATTTTTAGTTAAATTTATAAGAAAAAAAGCGTATGGAAAAAATTGTAAATACCATTTTTTCGGACACTTTTAATATCTGTTTTAATGAAAATCGAAAAATATAATGATTGAAAAAAATCTATTTTGTCATTAAAGTTGTCAAACATCGCCGTATTTTCTATTGACATTATGTATTGAATAAGTATAATATCAATTCTAATTATAAGTATTTAGTCAAGAGTATTATTACACAGTAGAAGAAGCGAATAATAGTAAGTTATGAAAACAGTTCATGTGGCAACTGCAATAACGAGGTCGTAGCATATGTACGGCGACAAAGGAAAGAAATTTGCGGAAAAATAAATTGCGCTTTGCGCTTCGCGCAACAACACAACTTCTTTTCTTGCAGCTGATTTACGTGTGTGTGTGCGTGTGTGTACGACAGCTGCTTCAAAATCGCGTTTGTGTATTCGTGTACACAGAGGTTAGGTCGTTGTCGTCTTCCACGACTCTCTTTTTTGTATAAACATTTTTGATCGTTCCGATATTTTAACGAATCCACGGGGTTTTTGCTGAAAAAAGTTGGCAAAATGACGGATGTGGAGATCAACGTGACGGGCGAGATGGAGGATCCTTATAAAAAGGAGCAGAGTATGAATGGGTGAGTATTTTTTAGGTAATGTTTACGTTTTCGTTTGTATTATTAGCATACGTCAGCTAGATTTTCCCGTACGTACAAAGATTTTTTTTAAATATTGTAAATAATAAAGTAAAACAGAACTAAATGTGCACTGCATTGGGATTTTTCAACATATTTTTATTTTTTGTAAATGTTCCATCATGTCTACTTGTGTTACAATAGAGAAGAATCAAAGTTAATGTTTTAGTTTTTACTTCGATATTAATGTTTATGATTATATTTTGCAGCTTTGAATTTCTAAAAATCCCTCCAATTCCATTCGGCCAGCTTGGATATCCACAAGCCCAAGAATGGATCCAAACCAGACGAGCTACTTTGAGGCCATGGTCTCTATTCTTGAATACAAACAATGTCAGACCTCCACCAAGTATCACAAGACTGAGTAAAAGAATTATGAAAAATATTGAGTACTTCCAGAGCAATTACTTCTTTGTTTTTGTGATATTGGTCCTATATTGCTTGTGAGTATCATTTTGGATAAACTTTGATTTTCATGTGCACATTATTTCAAAGGAAAATTTGTTTTTCAGGATAACTTCTCCACTTCTACTATTTACAGTAGCAATAGCACTAGGAACTTGCTACAAAGTGTCTCAAATTCATTCAAGGCAAGAGTTGATGATTTTCAATCATAAATTGACATTGGCTCAAGTTTATGCTGCAATTGGTATTTGTTCTCTGCCACTGTTCTACTTAGTGGGAGCTGGTGCTGCACTTTTCTGGGTTTTAGGTAATGCAGAGCACTTTATTAAAATAAATTTACAAATTTATACTTGTAAGCAGAATCTTAACAAAATTATTTCATGCTTATTTTATTATATCTCATTTCAGGAGTTTCCTGTTTTCTCATTGCATTACACGCATCATTCTACAACATTGACTCAGTGCTGTGCCCAGGAGAAGATGAATTAAATTTAGTAATGCATGAAGTATAGCAAATGGACCCAGTGCTTCTTCCGACTGGTATAAGCATTGAAAAATGATTTGCTGACCACTTCATTGTCAAGATAATCTTTTGTATAAAAGTGAAATTGGGAGGTTTTTTATTCAGACAATATTGTTTATTATTAACATTAAGAAGAAATTATTAACTAGCAAAACCTGCACTGCACTGAAAACTGATGGTGTTTATAAAACTATAATATTATAAACAACTAATTTTAATAATCTTCATAATAGCATGGTTGTTTATAAATGTTTCAAAATCATAGTGAAATGTATATTCAAATAGTAGTTGATATTTAAAAGAAAATCAAACTATACACATTTTCCATCGATATAACATAAAAATATATAAATAATGTAAATAATTACTCACAATTAATTACTAAAGTAATTAATTAACTCAAGTAATTAATTGCTCATAAGGCAGCTTTTTAAAGTTTATAAAATTTATAAAACATTCAAATTATTTTTAAGCTTAGTAAACTTGATTCTTCCAAACTTTTAGTCTGATATTGGAGAGAGCAATCTATTTTGTTTAAAATTATTTATTTACAAAGGCAATATATTAAATATTTTTCATACTTCTATTTCTACTTGATTGACCATCAAATAAAATGAAACTGTTTTTGAAAAAAAAATGAAAGAAACAATAAAAATTCTTTTCTAAATGGCATAATAATCGTCTGCAAAATTAAATTCCTTCGTATCTCACACGAAAATTCCGGAGCATCCTCCCCCGCACCCTCCGTCGATCCTGCGCATTGATATATAACCTTAAAGTAAATCCTCTTTTTCCCTCACACAATATGTTTACCTACATCTTGCAAATGCACATATGTATATCTCGTTCTCCTAAAACACCAGTTGAACATATCCGTATAAATTTAGATCGTCAGCTCGGTTGCAGTGAAAATGGGTTTTTCACGCGAGGAAAGCAGAACACGTGGTTCGACTCGGCCTATTGTTAGCGTAACTAAATAGTCATGCGAAACGACGACGCCGGTGAAAAAGATATCATGAAACCGTGGGAGTGAAAATGAAGAACCACACGTAGGTTTTTTTTATTTTTGGGTATTACCAGTTTCGCAATGCTATTTTTGAGTAGCATGGCAGCAGACGAACAACAACGTCTCCCAGCATCTGATGACGAAGGGTGAGAAAACAAATATACTACTTATTATCCTACGTAGTGTTGAGTGCGTGAGAAAGCGTCTGCTCTGGATGTGCTTAATTGCCGTGATAAAAATTAGACGGCTTTTTATCTATGAGGGGAGATAATATATGCTAATCGGACGACTTTCTTTCTGTGGTACACTCGATTTGCTCTGCTTATCCAGTACATAAAATGCAAGCTTTGAAGCCGGTTATATTTTGAAAATGTAGTTTGAAAAATTAAATTCAACTATGATTTTTTGTCAGTGGAATGATCAGCTGTATTTATTTTGTATATACTCAAAATCTTATCACCAGCTTTCTCCAATATTTGATCTGACTAACGAATGAATATTTTCAGGAATATTTACACCCATCGATGACTATTTACATTTTAGAAGATGCATGAGTTAGACATATCAAGAGACTCTGGTACCTTAGAGTCCGAGAGTAACAGTTCTAGTCATATACCCAGTGCTTATTACTCAACGAGGACCAGTTTGGGCCATGAAGATTTTACCATGGAATCTCAAAATGAATACGATGATAGTGTATCGCTCAATCATTTGGTAGCTAATGAAAAGAAAATTATGGAGAGAGATGAAACTGAGGAAACTATGCTTGATGGATCTTGTAGTGATCTTGACAAGGCAATCCACAGTGGTAGATTAGTAAGTTGAATTCAAATTACGTAAGTCTAATAACAAATAATTTTCTGAAATTATATATAAAAATTTGGTATTGCAGTATTCGTACTATGATGCTGCATCAAGTTTGTATTTTCGAGATGGGATTCGACCCATAGATTTTGTGCTTGTTTGGGATGAATTCAATCAAGAGGCATCTACTTATCGCTGTGCTGAGATGAGAAAGGTAATTTCAATCTCAATCTTATATATTTATAGCCGTGATAAATCCTTCATAATTCAAATTATCCTTGTAGACGTTCGAGACAAATTTAGAAAAAGAAGGCCTACAATTAGAGTATGAATGCGATGAGCCAAACGGCCTACGTTTCATCAAGATCACGACAACCACGGAGGTCCTGCGGCGTTATTCGGAAATTTTAAAACTACGAATGCCAATGCGAGAAGTGCCAGGCTTGAAACTCATTCCCGCTCGCCAAATGACGATTCTGCAGGAGGTGAATTCGTTTTTTCGCCGACTGATGGATAGATACTACGTCGATCCGACCATCTTTCCACCTATGAAGCACAAATTCACGGCAGTTTACAGCCGCGACAAGGAGTATTTATTCGACCTAAACTCGCCGGATTTTTTCACTCAAGCCACTCGTTCGAGGATCGTGCAATTCATCTTGGATAGAACGAGATTTACCTTGGATAAAGAGGACGATTTCGCGTTCGGCATCGACAGACTAATTACCGAGAAAGCCTATTCCGCTGCTTATCCATTGCACGACGTGAGTATTTTTCGAAAGAAAAAAATCTATTTTTAGGAGACCCTTCGAGAATTATTACGGCTGGGCTGTTTAGAAACTACCACGCCATTTAAACTTCAAACGTTCTCCGGAATTTTAAAAGCCGGTCTCGCACAGGTAAACGCGTTTAAATCCTCTTTGGAATTCGCAAAGATGCACGAGAGGGAAAAGCCTCATTAAGCAATATAATCTCTGTCTCGAACTCAGGTCAAAATCTCATTGTCTTAATTAACCGAGGCGTGTGCGCGCGTCCCTCATGGCAATAAAAATCCTTCGAGCGTCAGGTGCACAACGACTCGATTTCAAGACCGACATATAATGAAAGTGATACCGAGGAGAGCGCATTGTAATCCGATTTCGCACGATGGTTTATTGCCGTTTGTTTATTACCTGCTATGTAGGTGGGATATTATATATTGTAGGGCAGGTGCATCTATTCTGAATTTTGAATGTATTTTTCGGAGTAACGGATTTATTGTTTTATTCGACGACTTAGTCGGGAAACTATCCTACTAACCGTCGCGAAATATTTTTCTCGCTTTGCGAATTTGTATGCAGATCTGTCTTTCTCTCCTTTCTCTTTTCTAGTTTGTCTGCGAGCATAAATAAGTAGCTGATTTTCTTATACCTACCTGACGCGCTTTCGAGAGGTGTAAAACGTCATTGTTCCTTTTCGCCAAATCACGGCTCGTCCATAAATTTTTCCCTCCCCTTCTTGAGCTTACCTCTTTTGTATGCTAAAGGGATTTTACACCCACTGCTTGTAATCCTGTTGTCGTGATTTGTTTGTGGTCAAAGGTCAACACTCGTGACGAAAATGTTTGCTTTTCTTAGATGGATAGTATGAGTATTTTAGTAAACACTTTTTTCGGCTAAAAGATTGATTTTTTTTTAATTTTTGAAAACAAATTTTTTGATGACTAATTGAAAAGTAAAAGCCTTCGGCAATAATTTTAATAGTTTATATATAATAATTGAAGAAATATGAATAATTCAATAAATTTTATGTAGACTGAAAAATAATTGTATAATTAAGGTGGGCAGGAGCTTTTTTCTAAAGAAAAAATTACATGATTATGAATTTCAAGTAAAAATTTATTCGCACATCAATGATTAAAAATGAAATTTACAAAATACATCCCCAAATCGTCTCTTTTCCAGGGAAACTTAAAGTCTCCAGACTCGATGCGCTACCTCTTGTACACGGAATGGGCGAGTTTGCAAAAGATGTTTCACTACCAGCCGTTGGACTACGTCAAGGAATACTTCGGTGTGAAAATTGGCTTGTACTTCGCTTGGTTGGGTTTCTACACTCACATGTTGCTTCCGGCGAGCATTGTCGGCCTCATCTGCTTCGGTTACAGCCTAATGACCCTCGACTCGAACGAGTTGAGTCGCGAAATTTGCGAATCGAATCACACAATGTGCTCGCTCTGCGACAACTTTTGCAGCACCTGGAGTTTGGGTGATACGTGCTTTCACTCGAAGATCACTTATTTATTTGACAACCCGTCGACGGTGTTCTTCGCCGTGTTCATGTCTCTGTGGGGTGAGTTTTAGTTATATAGTTTACCAACTACGTCATCCAATGTTATTGTCGTTTTTTTTCTAACACAGCCTTTTTTTGTAAATTTTGTTTTTTTTTTCTTTTTATTAGAGTACCTAAGTTGATTAATAATTTACCTGTTGATCGCGATGGGCATTCAATATTTACAGAGCATTACAGTTTTACAAACTTAGTAACAAAACAGTACTTAACAACTTTTTGTACAATCAGTCAAATTGATATTTCATTGTCGATATCTAAAATAAATAATGCTAAATATTAAAAATAATACTATCAGCTCCAAGTATACAACTTGTTATCGTATGCTAAACTTTCAAAGTTTTGAATTCTTTCTGGATCGGGACTGCAGAAGTGCTCAAGTACTTTTTTATTGAATCCACAATCTGTCAAGTTTTCAAGTCCAAACACATTCTGTGGTAGTTTTTCTTTCTTGTTATCCTTGCTTTCCACTTCAATCTCTGTCCCATGTTTAGCCATTGTGAAAGCTTTTGTATTTGTCAGCTGAGCACAAGTCACTGAAAACTTTTCTAAATGATCACGAGTCATTAGAGCACATAATGATGGTAAGATGTCCGGCAGAATTGGTCCAGTGATTTCTAGAGAATAGAACTTTTCTGTCCCATTAGACACAACACTTTCTCTGACTTTTAAAGGTTTCAACGTTGCACCGTGAAAAGCAATAGGTGCTAAAAGTGTTGGGGGAACTCCAGAATATGGTCCACAAGTTGTTATTATTGTCTTGCAATTTATTAAGAAATTGAACAGAGCCTGTGCCTCCACTCCAGTGACAAATACCAATGATTCAAACAAATTGTCTCCATCACACTCACGAGTGGTTTGAGCTTTCATTTGAACATTACTAATTTTACGAATTTCCGAGTCATCTATGCCTGCTTCTTTCATCCACTTACTGTTATGCTGTTCTTCTGCACTAACATGATTTTCTTCTGGATTGGCTTTTACTTTGGGTTTTAATGGCATTGTGAATTGAATCTCTTCATTATTTAACGACTCTCGTAATCCTCTTGTTGTGGGTGTCAGGAGTGCTTGAACTTCTGAAATTCCACATATACCAGCAGCACGAAATAGCACAGTAAAGTTGTTCCCACAGACATAAAAGTACGGACACTGTCTCACACGCAATAAATGATATAAAGAACGAAAACTACTGCACCAGTCTTTGTAAAGAGCTTCTTTCATGTTTTGATTCATAGCTACAAAATGACTGCTAGACACATTTAATTTACTTTGAGATCTTGGAAAAAGATCCATCCAAGGAATAGACGGATGCTGCCAGACTAGACAACACTGATGAAATCTGGCATTTGGACTAGTATCCAAAGTTGTTTCCTGTTCTCCAATGTCTAAACATCTGACATATCCTGTAGTTCCTGAGGCTTCCTCGCTTGCTTTCAACTTTCCTTTCCAAGAGAAAGGCTTGGGAGACATAACACGCATCTTGGTTTTTAGAGTCCAGTCAATTGGCATGTACTTTTTACCTTTAGGCTCTTCGACGACCTGCACAGCAACAGATTTTTTTCCATTGATTGCATTTTCAATTATATCATCCAACTTTGAATTATTTTTTTTATAACTACTCGACGTTTGGTTCAACAATTCAAATGTGCTGTCTGGACTATCGGTATCCAAATTGAGAGACTGATCTTTTTGCCTCTTATTCTGATCATTTTTCGCGAAAGGATTCTTGCGCTTCTTCGAAACTGGAAAACTTTGATTAGCTTCTGTGTCGGTAGACGAGGCTGGACTTGAAAATCTCGCGTTGATACTCTTTAATTCAATGTGCGATCCGTTGAGTCTTGCTTGCAAATGAACTTTTCGGAGTTTCCACTTTCTAAATTTCATCATCTCGTCGGGCCTGAAATCTAATTCTACTCCTTTTGACTTCCCTGCCATTTTGATCCAATTCGGGCTAGTGAAAAACTGCAGAAACAAACGGATAAAATGAAAATAATTTGATTCGCTTTTTCACGAGCACCAGCCGCGACTTTGTTGAATGTTGACCTCTTGTCCGTTTAAAAATCAGTTGGTGAGTAAGGTTATGTGGAGCAGCTGCTAGTGCGCCAATCGCGAGAACCAATCGTATCGAGAGATTCAAAAGTCAACAAGGCATTTAAAAAACATCTTTCTAATAGTAAATAAAACACTGGTTTCATTATAATAGCATCGTAGCAATTCAATATTATAGTATAAATATAGATTATACGTTTACAAATTTCATTTTCAATTGCAATCGTATTAACAATATTTCTATTTTGCAGCCACTTTATTTTTGGAGCTATGGAAAAATTACTCGGCAGAAATAACTCATCGATGGGATCTGACTAGTCTAGACATTCACGAGGAGCATCCTAGGCCAAAGTACTTAGCTCGACTAGCTCACGTGAAGAAAAAATCCGTTAATTTCGTGACCAATACCACGGAACCTCGAGTGCCGTTCTGGAAAGTGAGATTACCGGCTACTATTTTCAGCTGCTCCGTCGTGCTGCTGCTCGTGAGTTTCTAATTGAAAAATACTTACCTTCTGACACAGAGCGATAGTCATGAAATATGGATCGAGCGACAGCGTTTGCGATTCATAATTCATCTGTCGTAATGATAATTTTATTTTTAGTTTTCCAAGGCCCGCAATAGTATTATCGATTCAATTTTAATTGCAGATCACAGTGGCAATGGCAGCCGTATTAGGAGTAGTTTTATACCGAATGTCCGTTTTGACAGCATTTTACAGTATCTCCAATGAGAAACACAATAAAATGGTAACTAGTTATGCTATTATTTTGACCACAGCCACGGCAGCTGGAATCAATCTCTGCTGCATCGTTGTTTTCAACTGGCTGTACATTTGGATTGCTGAATCTTTGACAGAGGTAAACACATAAAATATTTTGTTTATAAAAATACATTTATTATTGAATCTTAAATCAATTTTCTTTTTTACACTTTCAGATAGAACTTCCTCGCACACAGACTGAATTTGACGATAGTCTCACGTTGAAAATCTACTTGCTAGAATTCGTCAACTACTATGCCTCGATATTCTACATCGCGTTTTTTAAAGGGAAATTCGTCGGTTACCCTGGAAAGTACAATCGTTTTTTTAACAGTCGCCAAGAAGAATGCGGACCAGGCGGATGTTTTTTGGAGCTGTGTATACAACTTGGCATAATCATGATTGGAAAACAGGCTGTGAATTCAATTTTAGAAATGTTGTTTCCTCTATTTCAAAGGTGGTTAAATACTATAAGGGTTCAAGTAGGTTTACAAAAGTCAAGGCCGTCAGAGAAGAATTTAGCGAGAATGCACCTTCAGTGGGTCGCAGATTATAAACTTGTTCAATGGGGTCCTCGAAGTTTATTTCCTGAGTACTTAGAAATGGGTAAATAATCATTAACCATAGACACAGAAAAAAATTGTTCGGTTGTTGACGTTGATTTTTTTTTCATTTCAGTTTTGC
Source organism: Galeopsomyia nigrocyanea (assembly GCA_035047105.1). Lineage (NCBI taxonomy): Eukaryota > Metazoa > Arthropoda > Insecta > Hymenoptera > Eulophidae > Galeopsomyia > Galeopsomyia nigrocyanea. The sequence continues at coordinate 23,868 of JAWWMK010001123.1, forward strand.
AGTATGGATTTGTAACTATTTTTGTCGCGGCCTTTCCGCTTGCCCCTTTTTTCGCTCTCCTAAACAACGTCTTAGAAATGCGATTAGATGCCAAAAAATTGCTTATCATGTATCGTCGACCCGTGAGCCAGAGAGTTCGAGATATAGGTGTCTGGTATAAAATTTTGGATTCCGTTTCAAAATTCTCTGTAATCACTAATGTAAGTTTTTTTTCAAACCCAATTTGCCTTCTGAAATTTTCTCATTGTACTAATCGATATCCTAATCATTTTACAGGCTTTTATAATTGCTTTTACGTCTAATTTCATTCCTCGCCTCGTCTATCGCATCGCCGTATCGGAAGATCACACACTCATCGGTTTCGTGGAAAATTCTCTTTCCAAATTTAATACCAGCGACGATCCCAAAAATTATAACGAAAGTATAATTTGCCGCTATCCAGATTACAGAGAACCACCGGATTCACCAGACAAATATCAATACAACCTCTTGTTTTGGCATATTCTTGCAGCTCGCTTAGCTTTCGTTGTCGTTTTCGAGGTACGTTGCTAATATATCTATACATATATGTATTATACGAAATGTCACAATATCACGCAATAAAATTTCGCTTTCCAGAACATCGTCGCAGTGGTAATAATAATGGTGCGATGGTGCATTCCGGACATGAGTTCGAAATTGAAAGACAAAATCCGTCGCGAGGCCTACATAACAAACGAGATTATAATTCAGCACGAAGCAATGCGCGCATGCCAGCCACAAGTCGAGGAACCGATGACGCAAACTCACTTATCGGATCGCGAAAGTACGGATCGTTGGAATCGCGTGCTAAGAAATTCTCTGACGACTTTTGACTTCGATTTAGAAGTTCACGGGAGTCCAATGTCACCGGCAGCTAATCAACCGACAACGGGACCCGTTGAACTTTAGAATCTCAACTACTTACTTATTTACATACGATGGTTATTTACATTTGAGATGTATATTTGTTGTTAGATGTGTGTTTTTTATAGCTTGGGTTTTATCGATTTACAAAGCTTTAGATACTCACTAAGATTTTTGGATCTGAATGTTGATAATTTATAGTAGATCTATATTGTTTGTTAAGGAGGAAGTTTTGACTCGAGTTTTTTTGACTTTACAAGTTTATAATTGTTCCTCAAAAAAACTGCCAACATCATATCAAGTCTTTTTGTGATTCTCTAAGTGTATAACGTCTGTGATTTTACTTGAATGTTCAATGCGTTTACAAAAAAAAAAAAGAAAACAACTGTGACTTAAAAAAAAAGCAGGTTTCCAAATAAAGGAACAAAAGAATTTAGATATTCTTAATAAAAACAGTCGTATAATTTGTCGTTCGTTTCTCTTATGTACATACATACATAATCGTTTCGTAACAAATCTCTCTCCGGAGCGATAAGCGTATAATATACCTTGCACACGTTACAGCGATAAAAAAAAAGAAAAGAAAAAGAAGAAACCATACACTCTCATTAAACTTTTAGTCCACGTATATATGTAAGTATTATGTATAATAATTTATTCCTTCTTCTCGTTAGCCGGATGGAAATTGAGCGATGCCGAGTTGATGCAGAATCTCTTTCTCTTTGGTTTCGGCCCGTCGTTGAACACATGTCCCAGATGCGCTCCGCAATTGGAGCAAGTGACCTCGGTTCTCAGCATGTCGAGACTCGTGTCCTTGGTAAGTTTCACTTTGCCCTGATCCAGCACTTCGTTGAACGCCGGCCAACCGCAGCCACTGTCGTACTTATTATCGGATGAGAACAACTCCTGCTCGCAGACGATACACGTGTAAATGCCACCCTCGTAGTGCTTGTTGTAACAGCCAGTGAATGGCCTCTCCGTGCCCTTCTCTTGCGTCACATGCCACTGGAGCGGAGTCAATTTGGTTTTCAGCTCTTTCTTGTCCACTGGTTTTTTTACGCTATCACCCATTTTGGCCGTTGAGAAGGTGCGACGAGGCTCCAGCAAAGTCTTTCTCAGAGCGACGAGAAGCAGACGGCGGTTCATCGGTGACTGCGGTTGCAGTGCTTCAAGTACCTCGCGTCGTCGTGTACGTATGCGTGTAGAGCACTATGTAAGGTCACATCATGTGCGTGGTGGGAGAGACGACGACGACGAGGAAGTCTATGCTGTGTGTGTTTTATTTACATCGTAGTTTCGCAATGCGCCGATGCGTTGTGCTAGCTCATGGACGGCGCATGTGTAGCGTTAGGTTAGGAAACAGGTGATTCGTGTAAATAGTAAAAACGGAGTGAAACGGAGCTACTCTCTCGCCGCTACAATTTACGGTATTTTTGGTTTTTTACTTTGGATTTGTTTTTTCAAAGCTACGTCACGATGAGCAACGAAGCGCCCGTGTTTGTTTGGAGTACGAGTGTGTAACTGTTATAATAGTTGATTTCCGTTAAACGAGAATGAAAATCTGACATCGTAGGTATAGGGTTATTTTTAATTGTGGTTTCGTAAGAATAGTTTATATTTGCAAAATGGGTGACAATTTCATACCGGTGAAACGACCAAAGCCCAGTGACGGCGAGGAGGAACTTTTACTTATGCAGGAAGAATTTTTCGAGAACAAACTGAGTCCATGTGCCAAAGTTATAAATTTGCGTGCGAAAAAGGAAGAGGTCAAGCAACCACCGGCTCAAAAACAGTCGATTTTTGCGCAAAGACGTGCCGAGGCTGCTCAGAAGAGGATATCTACCAGCCAAGGATGTGGGAGTGTTACAAATGAAGGTATGATACAAATATTAGCAGTTTTATTTTTATTTGGAGTCAATGAATGCCAAAGTTCGATTGATGATTTTTTAGAAAAAGTTGAAGAGCTAGAGAAGCCAAAAGAAAAGATTGATCCCATTCACAATTTTAGTGAATTGCCATCTGAAGTTTTGCTTGGAGACATTTGTGAAAAAAAGACAACCCAAGAGAAATTTGAGCCTAAAATTCAAGCTGATTCGGAGACTGGTTTTCCTACTGTATTCAAGTGTCCACAATTGGTATTTTTCATTGCAAATATAATATTTTATTCTATTAGATCTAATGAATAATTAATTTTGTACGCTATTTCAAAGCTCCAAGATGCAGATTCAAAGGAAAGCCTATTCATGCGTGCTATCTCCAGAGAAAAATCAAGCAATGTCCAAACTGCAACAACTATAAAGAAAGCTGAATTGTCATCGCTCTCCAACAGAGGCACTTGTGCTATGGAGGTTGATAAAAGCACACCCTTAGAAAGCAGCAGTAGAGTATCTTCTGGAGCAATGCCTTCTGTTAAAGAGCTTCACGAAGAAAATGTTCAAAGACTAAACCAAATGACTGAAGAGGAGAAACTAGAAGCAATAAAAGAAATTGAAGCTACATTTGATCCAAAGACAATAGCTTTCCTAAAATCTATGAAAAAATCGAAAAATAAGTCGAAAGAACAAATACTCAATGTATGTAAAAATGGCACTAGTGCTAATGACATGGAGATTGATCGAAGTACAGCTTCAGGAAGGAGCCAAAGGGAAGTAGATAATAAACCTTTCTCTGGTGAGTCAAAGAGCAACGAAATTAAAATGGAAACAAACGCCGACGACTTGGACAAAGATTTACCAGAGCCAGTAGTTGAGATCGTGAAAAAAGCAGAAAAGAAAGGCTGGGTGCATATGGATGATCTAGAACCAGAGAAAGTTCAGTGGATGGAAGATCTTCCGATAGAAAAAAGTAACCAAAAGCCGCCTGAAGAGCCTTACAATGCACGTTTTGATTTTCACGGTAAGTTAAAAATACGCTTTAAGTTTGTAATTTTATGCTCTAATGTGATTTTCGTTGTTTTTACTAGGAACTTTACTGCCATTTAACGACGAGAAACTTACAGTCGACAAAGGTCTTCATCACCACGGCGAAGAGCCTGAACGACCAGGTTATGCCCTTCAGGAGCTATTGCAGTTGTGTAGATCGGCTGCTCAACAACAGCGTTGTACTGCCGTTGCAACTTTGGCGAATATTATGGAAAAAACTCACTTGGGCTGGTACGATCGAGCTTTACAACCATCTCTGATGAATACATTAAATCAGGTAAAATACTATTGCTTTTTGTAAATTAGAAAAATTTTGCTGAATATTTAAAGAACGAAAATTCGCTTTTCAGAGAAACATACTCTTACTCTTGAGATTCTCGCTGGACGATACAGCCTTGCCCGTCGTCACAGCTGCACTGCAAGGACTCCGAGCTTTTCTATTCAGCGAGACCGACGAAATTTGTCTCGACAAGATATTCGGTATTGAGGACTTTGAAGAGCCAATTCTCAAACCTTCTATGAAAGACGTTGAGGATACTGAAAGTCTGAAAGATCACGAATTAGCTCAACTTGATACTGTTGCTGCTGCTTTGCGTTCGGATATAGTTTTGAGGATAAGGTGAGCTTTCAAATTTCTTTTGTTTGTATTTGTTTTTACTAAATTTCTTTTATTTTCAGATTTATACTGAGCGAGATGCAACCACCGGCTGCGGGAATGACGGCAGCTTTGGAGATATTGGCTAGGCTTGCGAGACATTCTCGAGAAACGGCTTTGAACATTGCTTGCTTGCCTAATTTACTGGATATCATTGTGAAACAGTGTATTCCGCTCTCTATGAATCAACCAGGTATGATAATTTTCCAGGCCGAAAGTTGGATTTATTGTGTTCTCTAAATATTTTCCTTAAAAAATCATATTTTTCAGTACAAAACCGCGACTCCAGCAAATCTTATGGTTGTCCTTTAGTAGCCGCAGTTCGTTTGTGCAGAATACTGATAATGTACGCAGGTAGACCAGTCGTCGAAAGATTGAAACATCTACAAATCATTCACTCTCTACTGACATACATAAGCAGCGATGCAAGGTATTCAAAGCCATACATTGATTTTACATTCCCGTGCAATAATTAAAATTCTTCTCATTTCAGCCGACAGGAAGTACGTCTTCACATCGAGAGTCTACGACTCTGGCGGCTCTTCCTGCATTTCGGCATTGAAACCGACAGCATATCCGGTGTAAGACTCACATTAATATCCCAACTGAGGTTACTCGAGAGCACGTTGGATTTAGATGCGGCATCGCCCTTGAAATGCGATTACGCAGCGGCTCTCATGGCGATTGCCAAGTACGACGAGCCGTTGAAAGAGCACGTGGCTGTGCTGCTAGCTAAATGGAGCACGCAATTGTCGAAAATATCAACACCTACTGTAAGCCCTTGTTCGGTGATTTCTCGACGTTTCCGTTTACAAACTGTATCGTGTTGAATTATTAATGTTGCATTGCAGTGGAATCATGCGGTTTTGATTGCGGAAGCTTTGAGAACGATCGATAACGTCACCTCATTCCAGACGGATTGGTTGAAGCATTCGAATGTATTTACGCAATTGAGGTAAGAATTGTTACTGTCAATTTAAGTAATGATTCGAAAGACTAAAATTTGGAAATTAATTAATGCTTGAAATTTCAGTCTGTCATCAAATTTGCTAAGCGATGTTGAACCAGCAGATGACCGTGAACCAGAATCACTTCCAAACTTAGGAGTCATGACGTACGAAGGAAAGTTACAGCCGATCATGAGTCAAAACTCATGTGTAATATTCCTAAAAACCGCTCTCAAGCAATTTCTGAAACACTCTCGCGTCAACGCAATCGAGCAATTCTTCGAGAACGTTAACGTTCAGAATTACCTACAAAGACTGAGCAGCTCCGAATGGTCACTTGAAAGATCGTGGTTTTCACGAATCGAATATTCATTCCTGATAACAATCATCAAAGCCGAGCATCATCTGAAAGGCACTCTAAAAGAAAAGCTCAGTGACACAATTTGGAAAATCTCGATTAAATTGATCTCTGCACTGCCAGCCGACTGCCCCACCAACGTGCGAGACATCTTTGTATTCAGCTTAGCACCTGAACGCGTAAATATGCGTTTCCTCGAGAGTGGTATAGCGAATCTCGATTTGAACGAGAAGTACAAGGATGTCGAAGACGTTGAGATCGCTGTAAAACTTTTTGATAAATTCGTTAGTCCAAATGGTTGCTGGTACGAAGCGGCAATGCCGAAGGATTGGCTGTACTTGCCATTGATCGATGCTTATTCGAGGATAAAGAACGAGAAGGCATGGCAGGAATCGGATACCATTAGTATTCTGTATATGCTGAAGTTGGAGCTGATAATGCCCGAACTGACGCAGAATTTATCGCCTAGTCTTCGCTTTAGCAGGATGCTGCTGATTTATCTTTGTGATACGAAGTTCCTGCATTCGCCGGAATGTGATCTTCCTCAGAGGATTATTACCCAACTAGGTAAAACTTTAATCTATTATATAATATTATTAAAGTTTTTGTTCGTATCTGAAGGAAAATTATACACGAGATAATAGGAGTAAAACAGTTTTATCTGTTACGTAATTATTTTTTTAATTTACTGCTTGGAAAAAAAATGTATGATATTATTTTCTCTCCTCATCAACCGTTTTGAATAACTCATGACTTTTTTTCGTGTACAATTTTCCATAATTAAACAATAACAACGAGTATATTTTCGATGCTAGTTAACATTAAAAGATTACGTAAGTTTTACTTTTAATCTACTCACAGGCGAACTTATATAAAAGTAATCGACGAATTAAACGCATCTTTCCAGAACCTAAGCTCAATAAAAATTAACTTTACTCCATCGTATTATTCGAAATCTAAAATAATTAAATTTTGTAATTTCCAGTCGAATCGAACTACAAAAGGTTAGACTTAACGACCGAAGTGCCAGGACTGACCTCCTTCACTGACCTCTTCACAGCCCTGTGCGAAAATTTTCTCGCGCACTCGTACGGCAAGGATTGTTTCGCGCAAGCTCTCTTGGTGTTCGCGTCGCAACGCTACGAGGTTCACTACCGCAAACTCTTGTGGTCGGAGCACGCTGGCATTTTGCCATACCTGCGTCTTTCGCCCGACAAACTTTTGCTGCCTTACCGCGAGTACTTGTATCCTTTGGAAAATGACGCCTCGTTAGTTGAGTCGTATATCACGGCGTTGGTGAGGAATACCGTGAAGGAAGTGCAATCGCCGGTTATATATGGGATCGCGTTGCATCATTCGGCTATGTTTTTGAAAAGTAGCGAAAAATTGGCGATGTCGATGAGGTCTAGTATTGAAAAGTTGACGAGGCAAGAGAGAACGAGAAGTTTGGCGGAAAAGTTGTTGAACTACGAGCCTAATGTGGAAGTTTGAATGAGATTATTTTTGTTTCGAAGTATACGAACATATGTTGAGTGTGTGTTTAATGAAATATTTTTGACAGTTGTTGAAAATAATATGCTAGTTTATGTACTTTGCGGAGATTTTTTAAAATAAATTATGATACAATTAATTTTATAACAATATAGCTGTAATTATTCAAATTTCGGTTTCCTCGCTCCTTATTCCTTGTATGATTTATTCCGCTTTATTTATTTATTTTTTTTTTTGAAACTCGAATATTTATACTTATTTATTTTTTCAAAAATCCATAAAATATTTTCGTACCGATAATACGTTCGAAAGGATAATATTTCATGTATTACCAGAGCCAAATATTTACATTATCATCCGTTAAGTAATCACAGTCTGTTTACCTTACCTTGTTTCGAAAGTGCATATATAGGTTTCAGAGTAAAAGCTTGCGTTTGACAATTTTTATAACTGTTTTATTCAAACATTCGAATTTTATACAAAATAGACTTTGTCTTTGCAATCTAGTAATATTAATTATAATTAAATAGTAAAACGAGGTAACTGCCTTAATATTATTTATATACACCCTATCGGATGTACATTTTTAGCATTACATTATCTATCGCGAAAAATTCGTTTTATATATCGTTAAAGTGTAAAAGTGCGCAGTATAGCGATATGATAAACGCGTAAATTGACTCGTATAAAAAGTTATAAAAAGAAACGTGACAGCAAAATAAACTATTGTAGATTAATTAATATTATTAAATATTGGTCAGAGAGATATAAATTGTATTCGTGTCGAACAATCAGAATTAGATTAATGAAGAAATAATCGTGGCAAAAAATTGATCATTTTCCAAAAAAAAAATAATAACGCTCGAGCATTATGCAATTGTATAAATAATCTCGATAGGTGTAAAGTAGCACCAAAAAATTCCTTACAATTAAATTGCTAATTGAAGCTACGAGATAGAGAGATAGAGAGAAAAAAAGGCAAACTTTACAATCGATTAGATCACAAGTTGGTAATAACTCGTCCCGCGAGATTAGTAGAAGAATGGGCGATATTCGATGAAAATATGCGATCGGGCACGATGCCCGAATTTTCGAGCCTCCTATATAACAACTTCAGTTATATTTATGTACGGCGATTAGCGATCGATCGAAAACTCGTTTTTTTTTGTTGTCAATTTTATACGACGGTGCGATTCATCTACGTTGCATTTGTTTTTTTTTTTTGGTCCTATAAAGTTTTTTTTCTTCTTAAATTCGGAAGTGTATAAGCATTCGTCCAAAAGATTCGTGTGGACGCAGACTCTTGACTGTGTGTACTACTTTACAATATTTTTTTTTGTATAACAAGTTGAAATTGCGAACTTTTAAAGTGCTGATTAGCAATTGTTTTTTTTTTTTGCGATAGCACGAATTATAAAATATCACACTAACGAGAAAGTTTGACGTTCCGATTGAAAGATTGAGAATTGATTTGTAAGCTCAAAAAGAATTTTAATTATTAATAGCAGTATTTCATAATTTCTTCAAATATAACTCATTCAAAAAAAAAATTATAAAACATCCTGTACGACTCACAATAACAAAATCAATTCTCAACCCATCAATCCCCAATCGGTTAATCAACACCGAGTACCGACGACAATCGTCTACGTTCAGGCTCCACATGTCAGGACGTCATTCCCGTCTTTGTGTATGTCTCTCTGTCGACCATCACGAGTCTACCCTCGACGCACGAGCAATCCAGCTCGATGCAATGCAATCTCGAGCCGAATTCACAGTGACTCTGATCGCCGGATTTGTAATACTTGATTTGCAGGCATGTGCTGAGATTGCCCGAGCCGAGTACGTTCATTGCTATTTGCAAATCTTCGCGTTGGCCACGTTGGCTTACTTCCACACCTTTGGTACTGTGATAGGCACTGTAGGCGCAGGCTGTGCCGTCTCGGGCTTTCTCGATTGCGTCCACCTCTTTGCCGCCGATTGATAGGCCTCTGAAAAAAAAAGAAAAATTTGAAAAAATTATTTTTTTCGTGACAAAGTTTCAGTTGTCTCTCTCGATAATTGAATGATATCGATATAAATTGTATTCAATTAATCAAATTGAATACAAATGAATTTATTACGTAAATTAATTGGCACTTTTATCGCCGTTAATTGGAAACGTTCCCTCAATCAATCGAATGAAATTAACTAACGTGTGTTTGAAAAAGGCAATGTGAAATCTAATTTCGTGTAATTTACACACACGCACACGGAAATCGATTGAATTTAAATGGATAAATTGAATTTATTTTTCATTCGCTCCCAGCTTTAATTTGTAGTTGATTACAATTTATTACAATTATCCTCGTTTTAAAATAAACGAGAAAATGTGTTTCCAGTTCAGCGTGAAAAATATGCCACTCGCGTGGTTGGCTCTTCCTTACAGAGCGCAGGTGTGTAACGCCAAGACTAATATGCTACGCGAAGCGATAAGAGAAAGAGAGATAGAAGGGGAAAAAAAATATATACAGAAGCTAACAGTTGCGGCGTTCGCTGCAGTAGACAATATCCGTGCTAGGTCAGACATGAGCCTACTTTAAATTCCTACTTCATTCCGTATTGCACGTACACAGCGACCGAACAATATAATGTCTATTTACGTTCGGGGATTGTGTTGAATTTTTCATTATTTCACCAATTTGAGTGATTTTTTTTTTTATTTTCAGATATTGAAGTCGATGACGTAAAGTATATTTGAAATAATATTATTCATTACGTTTTCGAAACGATGTTGAACAAATAGTGAATTATTTTCTTTTATACTTTACTGTTTACTTTATGTTAAACTCTATCGCGGAAATCTATTCAACTGTAATAATACCTTCAGCTATGCCATATCTGATTTAAAAAAAAGCAAACACCACCGTGCGGCTTTCTAAATACGTACAATCAACATTTTCAAAGTCAATGTCAATGCCACATCTATGAAGCTTATAATTTACATACTAGCCATTCGTAAATATTAAACGTTATAGATTGAAGAAACGATTCGAAACGAACGTGTTTCCCCTTATGCAGCGAACGACCATTAGCGCTAATGTAATTGATTTCCCGGCGATATTAAAGACAAAACTAACGTGACATTCGTGCTGCTGCTCTGAAACTATACTTGGAGAAACTTTATTATTCATGAAATGTACAACCGCGAAAGTTCAACTTCAATACGAACGCTATTATCAAATATTCAAGTCTTTCTTTGTCTTTCGTTCGACTTGGACGAACGAAACTTTTTTTTTAATTGCCGCGGCGACATTTAGAAGGAAATGAGATTTGAGAAAGTATCATTGATTTTTTTTCTTGTGAAAAGTATCCCAAGATGTAGTATTTTTTGTTAGTTATTGAAAAAGTAAGCCGAGACGCGATTTTTTCCAATGTATGTAGTTCTAAGGATTCAGTTAGCAATTAGATTTCTTTTTTAAATGCATATTTGTAGTTTTTTTAATTCTACTTAGTTGCAAGTAATTGATATTTATCCTTTTATGTACAATTTCTCGCAAAAAAAAATAATTTTTTTTTAGAAGCTATAAATCTGTTTAATCATAATTAATAGTATGCTACAAAGATAATGATTAAGTTCTACATTTTATTTTTGCTAAATATGAAATTTTATATTCCACGCAATATAATTAAATGTCACCACCAGCAGCAGTCATTAATTAAAATCCGCAAGGTTCAAACACTTTAATTTTCCACGAAATCCAGATTTATTTCTATTTATAAATTTTTATTTTTAAATTCGGAATCACGTCTCATGTCTATTGTAACAATCAATCAAAACTTTATTTCATACATAACCGAAATAAATTCGCATCCAAAGGTTTCATGCATTTAATACGCGTCTGACTTACCGCACAACGTTAAACATAACCGAGCTTGCAAAGTGTATTTGAATATCATTCGCTCGCAATATACGCAAATGAAACTTTGTTTATCGCATCAAGCCGGAAAAAGAAAAGCTTTCTCGCGGTAAACTTGTAGTTCGTTCAGAGAAGTCCTAGAAAAACTTTAAAGAAGCGACGGCAATATCGATGTCGTGATAATTGTCGAATCCCCTTTTTTTTCTCTCTCTCTGTCCGCGTAACAGAAAAGAATTTTCTACTTTGCCGAGAGATAATTATATTGCGTTTGAAAAAAAAAATAGACAGAGAGATTCTTCTTTTGACGTAAGCTTCTTCATTTCAGCGAGCGCACGGCGTATTAATAACAATTAATAAGTAATTTAATTAGGACTGCGGCATAGAAAGATACTTATTTCGTTATGTAAGTTCGAGGGAAGATAATGGCATTATATACTTTTTTTTTCCTTTGAGCACGGTGTCATAAATTATCTTAGAGAGAAGAATATGCGTTGCGCTGATGAACCGAAAAAGTTTTCCAATTAAAATTCTTTTTAACGATTCTCATTTGCAACCGTAAGAATTTCAATTCTCGAGTTCCGCATTAAAATAAAAATCCGATTAAAATATAATAATATGATAAAATTTCTATTTTTCCATTACGCAAACATTGTTTTCTCACCTCGGACGGATCGATTTTTAGCTTTGAGGGAAAAAGAAAAATATTGAGCATCGATCGTGGAAAAATCTTATACATCTTGACCTTCATATTCACTTAATTTTTTTTATGATTATTCGTTTTGAAATATTTAAAGTCTCGAAATAAAAGCAGACGAGGAAATTTGCCATTCATCGTGAATATTTAATTACATTTTTTAACGTCTGTTTGCCATTTGCGATCGATGTCGATGAGACGTTTGGGAGATTTCAAATCGGCCTTGCTTCGAATAACCAATATTTTGCAAGTATATATCGAGAATTTATTAGCCGTAAGCTCAAACAGGAAAAACCAATATAAAATATCACATTACCGTCTAAAAATCATCATTAAAGTTTTCAACTGAAAATTTACAATAAAAAAAAAATTCGTAATCCATCGATTAAACACACGTGTACATACGTCAAGATCAACCTTTGAATACATCAGTCAGCTTTCGAATCGAAGATCAAAGACACACATACACACACACACACACACACACACACACACACACGTGGACGTTAATTCGACAGGGAGTAATCACCTCGACACGTGCCAATGCGCCCGATTGCATTCGACGCTCAATGTTTTCAAACGATCAACGCGCAGATATATGAGCAAATCCACAAAAAAACTGCCGTAATTCAAGAAAGTATTTTCAAATATTCAAACAGGGTGCACTCTCTCAATTTTAGGTGCACGCTGTTCTACGAGGTATCAAAAG
>JAWWMK010001134.1:0-36388 GCA_035047105.1 Galeopsomyia nigrocyanea
ATCCGACGGACCACAAAATTTTTTTATTCTAATGTAATCACAATGAAAGTTGATGTTTTTCGGATCAAAATTGATGTTTTTTTTAGTTATATTTAACTGTTGCAAAATTTACATACATTGGAGTTCATTAAATTAACGTTTTCTCACTTTTATATTTCACCATTTTTGCCGACCGTAAACTGACCAATTTATGTCGCCTTTTTAGCGGGTTTCATGGCCAATTTATGGTCAGAAAACTGGCCAATTCATCCAAAAACTGGCCAGTTGTGGCCAGAAACTGGTGAAATTTTCTTGCAGGGATAAAGTTAATTTTGTCCAATATTTGATTGTAAAAATTATGCTTAAATAATTTTATTATATTCAAATTTATCACAATTCTATATTGGATAGAAAAACGAACAATGAAGGTCTTCGCATCTCTTCTACTTCTGTCTGTTTTGGTCATGATAGCAGTTGATGCTTATGTACCACCCGTACGAAAGCCTCATCCCAATGCGCCAAAGTTTCCAATCTTCCCAGGTCAAGGCCCATTCAATCCTCATAATCCTTACACTCGCCCAATTGTGATTATTTTCTTGTGAAATTTAATAAAATTAGGAAATGACGTTCACAATCATAAACAATCATTTTCGTTGTAGCGTTTCCGCCGATCACTCGAAGAAGAGCGGGGTGAAATTCACGTGAGTGGTGGAGTTAAAAAACAACCTGGTAGCAAACCTGAAGTACACATCGGTGTCAATGGTTCCATCCGTAAGGATTAAATTTATTTAAAGCAAATTGAATTTACAAAATTATATCAGCTTGTAATGTACTTATTTACTTAAATAAATGAACTTGAATGTACTTAAATAGAGACAATAAAAATTTTATCGGTGCAATTTTGAGTTAAAATGTATTGCTTTAATTTAATCGTTTTACTTTCAATTATATTCTTGAATATCAAAATAAATTGCTAAATTGTAGTGAGGCAGAAACAAGTGAAAGAAACATAATTCAAAAAATATAGTTTGTCCCAATACGCACGTCATAAATACGTATATTGATCACCCCAGCATCCATAAAGGTCTAAGTAACACGTTAAAAAAAACACTTGTCACACATGACCGGCGTGACGAAAGGAAAGCACTAAAAAAATCTATCAATGCGTGTAGGCTTTTGTAACGCCACGTGGGAACGCATTGCACGCTTCGCTATGAGTTTAATGAATCGAGGCAAAATTACCCCCCGATTTCCATTTACCGGCTCATCAATTCTCGACCAACCCCATAGTCGTAGCCGTTGCATTATGTAAAATTTCAATTACACGTCCTCTTATTTATTTAAGTACGAATTCCATCTCGAAGACTGCACTCTCACAAATGCAAGCGAATTTATAGATGGACCACCCCACGTAGTTAAAGCTATAGATTACGAGGGATCATTCGTCACAATTATTCACGGTCACGGTACGTGTATACGTGCGCACTGTAGATCCACCTTTTATGCGACATACTGTGAAATAATTGCATTTGGTGGGGGGAGGACGAGGACAATATTGTGCCGATCGAATATTTTTGTGTGACGATATTACTGCGGGCTACTTACATACACGCATTTCAATGAAAGACGTAAACACGTGCATTCATATAGTAAGTGCGGTAATGGAAGTGGTCAAGTGCCGCAGAATAATGAAACGTGCTGATCGATATCTATTTATTGCATCTATGAGATTAAGTGCAATGATCATTGCACATTATTGGATAAGGTCTCTTCAGAAATATATGATTAGAATCTTCGAATTGACCTTTACAATTCTTGTGTTCAATCTTTATAAATGGAAAAAGAGTGTTATTGATTTATATCGATTTACGAAGAATTATTTTTGGCAAGCACAGTTGACTATTCTATTATCACCAGCTTGATTCATACGTGTAGATTGATAAATATCAGAAAAAGAATCGATTTATCCGTCAAGCATATCAAACTCTGCCATTACAGTAAATAACGCTGAAATACAATTTATTCGTCCGCATCCATTTCCAATGTTATGTCGGGTGTCAATACCTACCCCACAGATGCACATCAAAAAGGCGCTAGTGCGTTTCCAGCTCCTTCTGCTACACTCGCTCACCCCGATAAAACCATGGGGTCGGCAAGTGCAAATGGGGGGCAAGGGTTCGCTTCACAGTGTGAAGTGATTAAATTCCCCGTTGTGGTACTCTGCCGGAAAGGGTCAGCTGCTGCGCCTGATGCATCGCGCAATTTTGCGCTTTTTACCTCTGATTTTTCGCTTTTCACGACGATCGTTTTTTTTCTCCCTGCCGAAGGGGCGTTGAGTATTAGCGTCATTCTACATGGATCTTGCATCACATGCAGTTCGTCAAACTGTACGGTGCAATCCTCGTTTGCAGTTCGCGTTGCGCTTTTTTTTATCTGCGCTTAAGTCTAGTGTTCGTATACGTATTTAAGATAAATTTCAATACGAATTGGAAAATAAACAGGAAATACATTATACAGGTTATTTATTTATTACTGTTTTTACGATTCACATATTTATCGCAATACACAACAGTTTGTATATAGATTTATCGCAATGACTAAAGAGGAATGCGACTACCGACCGATCCGCCACCATGGGTTTTCTTGCCAGCTTTTGTTGCAGTCACAGTACCAGTTACGCATACCTTTGAAGCATTACAAACAGTATGGCTTACTGTTGCTGAAGGTGGTTTGACTGAAACGTCGATTGTAGTTTTGGGCTCACTCATTTTGAAAATTGTTGTCTGTAAAATATATAATGCGATTAAAAGAATGTAAAAAAACTTTATAATGGTACTTAATAATACTGTGGTGTATGCATGTATGTAGTATGCTATATGCACGTATGTAAGCGCGGATGCGGCATATTCTATATTGTACACCGAACGCGCTCACGCCCGCGGCTACTCCTTTGTGTCACCTTCACAAATCTGAACTCCTACACCCACGCGTCACACCCAATACATAGCAAATACATTTTTTGAACTTCTGCACCAGACGAGCGAACTTAGATCTTTTGTAATTGAATACTTCATTAAATTTGTCGTGTTATATCTTTTCAAAAGCTATTCTTGAAAATCTCTGTAATGGAGTACCGAACTAAATCCCGACCCTACAACTACTTTCATTCTATAACGTCGATAAACCCACTTTCGAAAATAACAAATAAATGATAGACAAAAAATTAGAATATGGATTTATCCGCCAGAGTTTAGAATTTATGTATGCACAATGAAAGAAAAAATGATCACCCAAAAATTTTTGTTAACTTCAGTTATCAAAGTAAAATCGTTAATTTTTGTTATTGAAGCCTCCACAACCGCACCAATCAATGGCAAATATTGAAATAGCAATATTAGTTTACCATATAATTTATTTCAAGACAAAGTTTCAGTTAAGCATTTTATTCAAACTCATACAAAATTCATACAATCTATTTATAATATAGGATATAAAATTTTATTTCTTAAATTGCTCAACAAGCCTTAATAAATATGAAATATGGAAAGTGAGTAATTTTTTACTTACGTTAAAATAACAACGGACTGAGTTGTAAGTATATGCCAAGTACTGTAATGTTTGATGCAGTATGATTTATCTTTCTTTGCGCACACTGTTTTATACAAAGTCGGCATGCTATCATATCTGTAAGATAATAATATTTTCTCGTTTATTTAAGGAACATATTTTTATAATAATAACTGACATCATACGCAGAATCTACCCATCAAAAACAAGCTTTTATTTAAAAGATATATTTACATGCAATTCCGACGAAACTATAAGACAGTTAAAAACTCGGTTTGTTACCCAATACCAGTAACACATGCAGTCTGGGCACAAAGTATTCTTTCGACAGAGCTCTTAACTAAAATAAAAAGACAATTACACAAGAAATGTCTGAAGTATTTAGAGCCATTTAGTGAGCTGCAGTGCAAATCAAGATGAGCGAGAGAGACTCACAAAAGATCCGCACAAAAGATTGTTGTCTCGCTAATTTTGTATAAAATAAATTTGAACAAGTTCATTCTGCCTTTATTTGTGTACTATAATGATAGAGAATGAAGCGCGATATTGTAAGATTTGAGACGTGAGACAATATTAATAATTATAATGAATTATATGATTGATCGAGGAAGTGAAAACATAATACATTTCAGATTTATATAATTTATTTTTACAGTTGTTAATTGTTTTGATTGTTAATTTATAAATTTATATATGTATACTGTAATCACATCGCAGTTTTACATGATACAAAGCCTGTGTGAATTATTGTTAGGTACAGGTCATATCGTTTATGAGTATAAAAAAATTTCTTATCATTTGAGATAAGTTAATGGAAAAATTTAGTTTTCTTGTCTGTTGACTTTTATTTATCAGTTAGCAAATTCTCTGTGTAAACAAAAATTAATTGATTTATTATCAGTAAAGCTAAAAATATTTTTAGAGTATTGTGAGTATAAGATAGAGAACTCGCCATCGACTGGCAATTAATTGATAATATAATATTATCACACCATTTATTTATATATTTGTACTTTTTTTAAATCTTATTTAGTGCTACGAATTATATTTTATAGTTCATAGTTAGTGTTTTCTGATTTTTGAAAACGATATTTTTTATGTTTGAAGCACGCTAAATCCCCCGGCTTCATGCACACACGTAGGAAGCGTCTGACTGACACAGGGATTGCTGGCATACACTGATAAGCCTTATAGTCAGCAATCCAAGACGAAACGCTTAATAAACGACACGAAATCTAACATCTCTATAGAAAAAAAATAACACAAAAATTAAGATCAGTGTTTCTCTCTCGGAATAGAAAAATCTATTCCTTTGCCCTCTGCAGATCGCCTCCTAACGGAGGACATTTCCAACGATATTTTTTTATGTTTCAAATAGATAGTATTTATTAAATTTTAAGCATTAATACATTCAACAGGCAATAATTTTTTATCGACGTTCACAGTAAATTGCATGGTAATGTCTTCAAATGTTCAAGAAACGAAGAACTGTACCATCTGCAAGGGGTTTCCAATGTACAGGAATCAAATCTGACTTTTCAACTGTTGGCTTTCTGCATATTGTGATATACAAATATTTGATGTATATATTTGAATATTGCTATTGATATTATTTTTACATACCCATATCTTGCAAAATTTTCCCACATTTCTGTTATTTGTTCCATTAATTTATAAGTCTGCGTTCTTTTTTTCAATTGTTCAAGCTCAAAATTTTCAAAAAAAAAAAAAAAAAACGTATTTTGAACAGATAACACAAGTCGTCTGGATGACTCACACCTATTATTCATGAAAATATATCGAGAACACTATTTTATTATCAAAATCATTTTTAATTACCAGCCTTAAGTACCGCGCGGTAAATCCTCGATCGAAGCTTTCATTATTGAATCAGGATGATCGTAGCTAAACTGATATAAGTGCGTTGGAGCTGAACTACGTTCGGCTTGAACTCTGGCAAATATATGAACAGAACAGACATTCCTGGAAAAAAAATTATGTCTAATTATTGCGTGTAAGTATTGATCTGTCATTAAAGTTTTACTATGTAATGTTACGAGTCATTCATGATCATTCCAGCCTACGAGATAAGGAAGATGAACACCTTGATCTGCGGCAAGTTGCGGAGGAGTAGGCATGAACGGGTTTCGTGATTTACCATCGGTTCCAGGCCTGAAAGGCCAAGTATCCTTACAAAAAATAGTACAATCATAATTCACATTTTTACTATAGTTAAAGTATTTGATTGACTAAAGTTTTCTGAAATAAAATCTGAGCTTCCAACAATTATTTTGCATCTACTGTTTTTAACAATTTGAAAATTTCCTTCACGTTAATCAAGTTTTGTCCCAGTAATGAGCAAATCATTATTGTTGATCCATGGATTGTATAATAAATAAGCTTGCGATATTACTTTGTGCACTAGACGTGTAAAGAATATCATATAATTTAATATCATGAAAGTTAAAACTTTCGTTTGTACCTTTAGTTAACGGAGACAAAGCTAAAAAATGAGCAGAAGCTTCTCCTGAACTGTAACTGAAAACTGTAACATTGTTTGAACTGCCTCCAAATACTCGAATATTTTTCTGAATCCATTGCAAAACCATAACTTGACCTTTGAAACCTTGATTACCAGGAACAATTTCATCTTCTAAGTTTAAAAAACCTGTAATTATGAACATTGATTTTAATTTAATATACTTCCGTTCACTCGTTTGAATATATCTATAAATAACGTTTTGAAAATTATTTAAAATATTAAGTCTATAGTTAAATGTCAGAAGTACGACATTTTATTTAATTAATGCTCTGGTCCATATAATAAGTCGTCACCAGCACCAAATGTAAAACTTCCGCCATGAACGAATATTATAACTGGATTATTTTTATTTGAATCATTAATGGTTTGAGTAAAGACATTTAAATAGAGGCAATCTTCGTTATGATTGGTTTCTTCAGTAAAAATATTCTTTTGAAAGCACGCTTGATCATAATTGTTGCAATCCATTATTGCTGTCCATTTTTTCTAAAGATACGGGATCCTGAAGTATATATGCACATTTGATATTTCCAAAAACTTTCTGTTTTGAAATCGGTGATATTTTGTTTCATGTATCGATACAGCTGAAACCATATATATATATATATAACTATTTCGAAGTGATCAAATTTTTGTATTGAAGTACATTGCGTCTATAATTATTAACACAGGAGCTACAGACCTGCTATAGAGGTAATCCGACAATATGTCATATTATTTGAAAAGATAATCAATGTTACTGCTATAAATCGGATGGAGATTTAATAATGATTATGAAATGTCGATCATAGAATAATTAATTTTCTAATTTTACTAGAATAAGAAAAATATCGAATTATTCCCTGAATAAATTGGCATGGCATGAAAATTTTTCGTGAAAATCATTTACTCCGGAAATTGGATAGTTTTTGATTATTTCGTCAAGAAAGTTAATATATTTACATCATAAAATAATTTCATCTATTTTCTTTTGAAATAAATAAAAAAATAATAGTGACATATATCGTAACAGCAAACAAGTAAAAGTATTTTTGTGTTTCAGAAAAATGACTGTCATCGCATCAAAATAGATAATATTATTAAATCGGTAATAACTGATTATCAGTATAAAACTATTTGAATTTTTTAATTACTCAGATTATTCCAAAGATATCCACAAAAATAATAAATTATAAAAATAATTCATCAAATTTTATTATTCGTGCAAATTCGATGAAAAAAATATATTCGCTGTCAACTGGCATACCCGTATAGAAGCGTAGAACTATCATATCGAACCAATGTAAACAAAGAAAATTGGCTAATATACTAGCTTCCTTTGATACAATGATGAAATATGGATCGAGAGAGAGAGAGAAAGAGAGAGAGAGAGAGAGAGAGAGAGAGAGAGAGAGAGAGAGTAAAGTTGGAGAACTATGCAGAAAGGGCCTGGATGTATCTCCGGTCCACGCTTTGAATAATTCACAGACGGCGGCAGTGCTAATTGTGTTCATGCAAATATTCGCAGTCAGGAGAAGGGGAGCGCGCTCGAGAGTCGCTTTTGCTCGGCCTTGATTTCTGAAGGATGCTCAATCAGATAAAAGAGTATACGACGACGACTACGACGACGAAGGGCAACGAGATATGCGTTGATGCGTTGCGCGGCGCCCGAAAACGGAATTGGCTCTGATGCGAAAGCTGAGTTTTCATTATCGCTTGATGCTTATCTCTTATCTCTCAACGTAAATCAATTTCTTTAATTAGCATTTTAAATAGTTTCGGCTCGCACGCTGCTGCTGCTGTTGCTCGCCTGATTTATATCAGGCAAATTGAAATGTGTTTCTTGTAAATTGATATGTGCGCTGCTTAATCATTTGCATAGCACTCTCACGCTTTGTTTTTATTTTTACGATTAACGATGACCATCATCCTGAAATTTCAAACTCATTTTAAACTTGTTTTTTTTTTCTTTGGGCGTCTGTTTATAAATTAGCAGCTGATCTCGAAATTTGTCTTCATTTGCAAACATAATATTGATACGAATTGATCGATTTCGTATTTAACGATCAAGATATTATCGTGGAATTACTTTTACGAGACTAATCTATAAATTTGCATTAAATTCCAGTCGAAAAATTCGTTCTCCGTTAGTTAAATGATATGTAAATTGAAAATATACTCATAACAGTATTTGTATGCTTAAATGCGTTTCAACGTAGCTTCACGAAAAGGAAAACAACATATCCAAATTTAAGCCAAACAGAATACCATTAACAAGGCTAAACCTATTACAGAGCCCTAAAAATGCAAACAAAATTGAAGCCGACGCGAAATATATATTTCACTGAAATTACTCTTCGCGCAATTACCGTCATTAGCCATTCGCATACACACGTGTATAGGCATATATAGGCAAGCTCGAACAACAGCAGCAAAGTTGCATGGTAATTACAGTTGCGGGCCTTCTGAAAATATCCATCGGTCATCAATCATAAAGCCTAATCTCCGGCGACTTGACCTTTTTTTTTGGTGTGTGCGAGTAGCGCATATGCAAAGTGCGCTCGGCACGGGGAGCATATGCAACCCGAGTGAGAGAGAAAGATCGCTGCCCCACTCCCCTCCCTCCGATTAAATCCAAACACACAAGCTCCGCAAGCGAGGATTATCTAAATTGCTTCGCGAAATGAATTAACGCTACCGCCACCGACGCTCATCGGCAACTAGGACTTTACGTGTATATATATAAGCGACAGACTATACTCTTGCGCGGATATATGTATATGCGGTCTACTCGTAATCCTCGCCCGAGGGTGCCTTATAGCTCACTGTTGTTTTTATTTCACGGGGGCGATGCCGCTGCCGGATGGCTTTCGTGCGAGTAGGGGGGAAAATTGAAAAATTTTAATTAAAACTGCCAGCTTTTTAGCCTGCGCTACTTCGCCTATTGTGATTAGGACCCTCCCTTGCTTTATATAAGTGGGCCACGTGATGTCATTATTAATGTAGAATTATACTCGGCGGTCGCAAAATTTACATAACATATTTTACGGTTTAATGATTTTCTGTATACGCAATATAGGTTTCACGAAATGTTTGTATATCGTAACCATTGTAAATTTTAATCGATACTAATTTATTTTGCACTCGTTGTTTCAATATTGTAACGACGCTCCACAAAGCTGTATTTAAATTGTGAATGATTAAGCGATTTTCCAACTTAATTTTTGAAGCTCGTCGAAACAAAAGTTGAAATCGAATTACAATTTCACTTTTTTTCTTCTGCAAATCTTCTGGTATTATTTAAAAATGAAAGACAATCAGCGGGAGAAAGTATAAGACTTTAAGCCGCGCACATTATGCTTTAAATATTTAAAAGCAATGAATTTCAAGCAAAAAGGTGGTGCAGGCCATAATTTTAATCCAGCTCTGTATGCACGATTCCAATTAACCATTACAAGCGCACGCGCTTTAGCTCCTTGTAATTCGACGTATGAAGATTTTGAATAATTCGTAGCGCACGCTTCAAGAGTCACCTGTCAATTTAAATCCCATGCTCTCTCTCTCTCTCCCTCTCCTGCTCTCCTCTTTCCAATTCCGTGCGCGCCTATCAGTATGCATTATTCCGTCAATGAAGCTTTCGTATAGGATAGAGCTCTTTTTTTTTTCTTCTGTCGACGACTCGCCAGTCGCGTAATAATTTCGCGATTTATCGAATTTTCAGCTGTGCACGCTACGGGGGGAAACAGCCGGACATAATAATAGGGGAGGGGGGAGAGGTCGCGTTGAAAATTAATTACGATCGAGGCATGACGGACGTCGTTTGGTGCTTTATCAAACATGAAGCACGTCTGCTGTAGGCTTAACGTCTGTGCTTTTTTTATGTGCTAAAATTCTTCGCGTGCATTGCTAATTTTACAATTTTACTTGTTTGCCAATAATCCGATATAAAAGCATCATAATATATGATGTGTTTAATTTTATACATTTTTTGTAGGAAATGTATATCTTGACAAAAACGTTTATTTTTAACAAATAATCATTCGTGTAAATATTTATAAATGTAATCATCTTTTATGCATTCGCAGACATATTTTTTGACGGAATTTCTTTAAAATAACATATTTATAAATTTACAGTTTGCAATTATGTAAATGTATTTGAATGAGTTGTAGAACGTGAATTTACTGTTTTATATTATCGACTGATTAAAATATTCACACTTTCAAAATAGAACTACTTTCAACTTAACTATGACAATATTTTCAACCACATTAGACCTAGTTATACAAAAAGTCAGAGGTAGAAAACAAAGCACAGCATATTTACAACTCATTACATATTCATGCTGGAGACCAATAAAATTATGGATTCTCCAACTCACCTGCCACCTTGTGACTATAAACTGAAAGCTTACTATGACGCACGATGAAAGCGACGATCTGTTTTGACGAGTGTGATTGCGGTCTTGGAACTAAGAAAAGTTGTAAGCTTTGAAGATTCTATAGAAAGTCACATCTACTTCTACGAGATTTTTGAATTACATTCGTATGTTTTACTTATGTACATCTAGTTTTAAGAACATTTTCGCACAATGTTTACTTGCAAAAGAATTTCAAACATTATACATTGATCTATATTCATTTCAGCTCATTCAGTATTAAGTTATTGTATCTCATACGCAACGTAAAATTGCCGCTATAATTAACATTCATCTATTCTCAGAAATTACTCTGAAAAGAAAAGCAATACAAACGGACTATCCAAATAATCGCACATAAAGTACCGCGCGCGCGCACAGTCACATATGTCATAACGTTGCTAAAAGCGGTATAAAGTGTTTGGGTACGCGCGTCCTCCAAAATGACGATGCATAAACAGCCACACAAAACAAAAATGTCGCTCGCTCGCCTCGTCTGTATCCTAATAATAACCGCGATTTCTCGTATAGTAGACGCGTAACTAACCGAGCGCAAAAGCGCTATATTCCCGCACATATATGCTACAGTATCCGAAATCATACGTCGATAAATTGAGAGCGAACGAGAGAAGGTGGAAAAGGGAAGGAACCGCTTGAAGCACACACATATACACATATCGATTGACATGTTTATTGCGGGACGTATAAACGTCGTCAATTATGCAATTGCCAATGCCTCATGGCGGGTTTCGCCGTTTGGATAATTTTATCGTTAGGAATAGGATAGCTGATACTTGATTTTGATTATACGTGTTTGCCATACGCGCGCACATACACATACGTACGGGGATTTGCCGAAGAGAATGAGAAAAGCACAAGGTGTACTATTACTTATTGATCGTAGTTTTACGTGATTGTTTTTAATGTAACGCTGTGTAACTTGGCATTATTTATCATTACACGATTGCAAAGCCTACTCCTAAATGAATAATTTCACGTGTGCGCTATTTCGTCCGTGAATCATACGGCGGTACTAATTTTTTTTTCTCCTTCTCGTTACGATTTCATAAATCACATCGCATATATCTGTAATCCCATTCCGGCCGTCTTATAACGAGGGTAATGGAACCGCAATATCTTCAAGTGATTTTCATTATGAAACCAGGACAATTAATTACCTGTATATAAGAGCTAAATATAGTAAGATAGAGAATTAGCGTCACTTTGCAAAGTGTCAAAGCGTCGGGAAACCAAAATGTGACCTGGTTTCCACCAACCTACTCTCTCTCTCTCTCTCTCTCTCTCTCTCTCTCTCTCTCTCTCTCTCTCTCTCTCTCGTGTGTCTCGCTTCCTTATACGTAATTTCTTCGACGTATACCTATATATTCGCATCGCCGACGTAATTTTATCACGCGCGCGAGCTTGAACGAACGTATTAACTACGTGCGTCGTTGGTGTGCAGAAGCTTATGTTAATTAAAGCTTTCGGGAAATTAAATGTTTCATAGCGAGTATAATGGCTAACACAATATTCATTTCAATTTTAAAGGAAAAAAGTCGTGTATCGTTATTTATGCAAGTATACCATTATCGAGAAGCTCCGCTACTCTTTGATAACTGCGTTTTCGTGTAACGACCGACAGGCAAAGAAATTATTGGCGGACAAAAACACACAGCGCAGACCGAACGTCCCCAGTCGATTTCCAAAGTGTCGAAAATGAAAATTTAGTGCGCCACGAAGAGCATTAGGCCTTAACGCACTTATATGAGAGCGCAAAGGGGGGAAGATCGCGAGACTGGGTCTTGGCCGGTCTAAGTGAATTAAGTGACTCATGAGAGCAGTGTCGTATCATTAGGCCGGGTGACCGACCGAACCTTTAGCTCTAGAAATTCGCTTTGATGCTCTGCAGATATATTTACTACGTATCGTTGTATTTTTATTAAATAATATCTGAAAAGTATTGTTGACATTGACAATCTTGATTTTTTTTTTGTGTACATAATTTGCAAAGTGGTGTTTCTTTTTTCGAAGTACAAAGAGAAACAGATCAAAACTCACAAAAGCCTATCGAAGACCCATCCATTCGAAAAAATTAAACAAGAAACGTCTGGCAACCGATACAATTAGCCGCTCGTTCGAGTATGTGTACACTACGGCCAATGAAAAAATATCGACTCGAGGGCTAAGCCAATAAGGGATTAGCGATCGAAGCAGAAGTGAACAAAAAAATAGAGGAGCACACACCATGATAAAAGTCAAACGAGAGAAAGAGAGAGTATATATACTCGAGCGATGCACGTGCAGTCGACTGCGCGATGCACATGATCGCGCGCGCGTGCGTGCATGTGTGTGTGTGTTTGCTCATGCTGCCCAAGTGTTTTTGCACCCGAGCGCAAGTTTCCCCTTTGGCTATACGGCAAAGGATTCTCCGATGACGTGCCTGTTGATTTTGCATTGCCAATGAAATTCCGCGCCGCGTGTATATATATATATTTTTTATTTTGTCGCGAGAATCGACTTTCAGACGAACGAACATTACACGAGTTATTCAATCAACGCTATACTGTTATTTTTTTTTTTTTCGTCAAAAAGAAACAAGAATTTTTTTACACGACACGGTCAATCGAGTTTCTGTTTTCGATCAGTATGTCGTTAGAAAAAAACAAAAAAAATTTGCTTTGAACTCACGGAATTAGAAATAACACTGTGTGATCGCGTGGAAAAATTCTTCCTATAGCGCGAAACTGTTTTTGAAAGACATTCTTGAGTTCAAAGGTTAAATAGAGAATTTCGCTTGAAAATAATTTTTTATAAGCGAAAGTTTTCAATTGAACTTTGAGCGGAACAATTAAGGAAATTTCATCATAGCCACGTAAATTATATTTTTAGCTGTACGCGGGTAAAAGCGAGGTCGATATGTAGGTTTGAGTTGCGCATATTCTATGCGGCCGAGGCACGAACAAAAGACTCTTCATTTTTCATCGTTCGAATGCAGGTGTGCGCACTTGGAAAATGAGTACAATCATCGATTTCACCAGAGGCGCAGTGGCTCTTGTCAAAAATTAAATCATACTTCCGCCGCGGAGCAACTACTACTCGCGTTCTCCTTTCACGACTTTACACAAAGAACGGATATTATATATATCGAGCGCTTTCCATTATTTCATGATTGATCGGGTTATTGCTGGAAATATCGCTGGAACGAGCGGCCGACTTCACGTTCTTTTTTATTATTTAAAACTCGCCTGCTTCGTCGTTTATTACCGACCCACCGCTATTTCCATGTGGTTCAAAGATTCATTTCGAATCGGATGTGGATTCTATAAAAGTACGTCTACTATTTTCAATATTGAAAAATTTATTTGCCTTCGATTACCGACAATCTATTTCTTGCGGCTACCTTGGTAGGAATTTTGACGAATAGATCATGAATAATTTACGAATTTTATAAGTTTCAAGAAAAATTCGGCGAAAAAGTCACGAATTTTGGCGTGAAAAACGTCAGATTTTTAACGACTAAATTCTTGAAAAATTCGTCAAGGTAAGATTTATTTTAAGTGCAATTCTCATCTCTTACACTTATTTGAATTGGTTATATAAATATTAGAAAATTAACTAGAGCTTGTAATTTATTTTTTAATCCAAAATAATACTTATAATTATCCATATCTTTTATTGTCTTTGGCTTCCATTTTAATAATACCACTATACGAATTTGAATAATATTCAAACCTTTCTTTTCTTTACAAACGATTATTCGAGTAGAAAAAAAAAGATGCAAGCGAATCTTTTCACCTGAAACCCCAACACATTAATTACTTTCGCCCACTGAAAAGAAATAATTACACCCACGTCCCATTCGCGTCATCACGCACAAACAAAACGCGAAATATCTCATTAGACGTCCACTTGAGCACATAGCATTCGTACGCGCAATTTGAAAGAAAAAAAGAGAGAGAGAGAGAAGGGTCGAAGACGCGTTTCGCACACGCAAGTCGTGGTCGCTCGTCGGCGGGTATAATGTAACTCCATTTTGCGTCTGTTAATCACGCAGCGCTCGCGCGTCCTCGTGCAAACATTTTACTTAAGCCCCAGCCTTTTAGTACAAAGTAATGTAAGGGGGCATTACGAGCCCCTCGAGGGACACCTCCTTTTCTTACTTTGTTTTCTCCCTCTCTCCTCTCTCTCTCTGAATTATCGTCGTAATTATGCCGTACATCATAAACATTGCGCATCTCTACGGTTTTGCAAGCCCGCGGACCGAGGAATTAGTCGGATTATGAGATTGCCCGAGCACGCGAATGCGCAAGCTTGATGGAGTTATTTATTTGGATATAACAAAGAAAGACCGTGCTTTGTGCAGAAAGAGACGAGTTGACGAATTGCAGAAGAAGCTGAAAACGCTCGGTGCGCGAGTATTACGCTAGCGGGGGTAATTGAAAAGAAGACGAGTGCGCGGCTAATGGAAAGACGAGATGAGAATCTAATTGACTGGATGTTCCTTTTTCACTTTTTGCGGAATTCAAATTGCATTTTCAAGTTTTTTCTTTTCCTTCTTTTTTTTTTTGGAACTGTGCACTACTTACTCTGTAAATTACATTTCGCATTTGCGTTTGGATAAGTGCTAGTAAATGATGCACGCACTGAAAAAGAGGAGTGAGGTGTCCAGTTACATAATCGAATGAACAAACGAGCCCTCGACCAGTAACTCGATACCTTCTAACGCCATTACTCTGCACGAACAATACTTAATAACGAGTAGAATTAGAATCGACACGATGTATACGTCAATACTGGACTCGTCTTCGCGAAAGGAAATGAATACGAAAAGGGGTGCGATATGAACGTGTACACGTTCAATAATTGTCTCCCTGTTCTTCTAACTACGGAGAGTTTCATTTATCGCATGTGAATCGATCGATAAATAATTAAAAATTCATAAAGATTGTGCATAATAATATAGCTGAAACTATTATTTTTCAGCTACACATATTTTCACTCTAAAAATTTCAAAAAGCTGGAGGTATATATTAAAAGACATCTCCCACCAAAAGCATTGAAAGCTCTCCCGGGAAAGTTACGTAGCGCAAAAGTACAAAACTAGCCCGGGTGAAATGAGCGGAAAAAAAAAAAGAAATCCACATGGGTGAAAACGCACTTGTTTACGACTCGCCACCACAAGCGAGCAACACAAGAAAAAAAGAAGAAAAAAAATACAAGACAAAGGACTCACGGAACACACGAGAGGGTATATAGTGCACATAAAACTAGGCTCACTCGCGTTGGAGACTTCAAACGGACTGGCATTGCATAATGCACTACCACCTTCGCATGTAGTAGCGAAAAAAAAGCTCGCTAGTCTGCACTCTCTCTCTCTCTCTCTCTTCTTATGCGCACTTACCGATGTCCATTGTGCAACGCTTCCCTTTTTTTCATCCGCGCATTTGCGATCCTTCATCCGCCATTGAAAGAGAATGCAGAGCGGCATTATACGCTTCGAGAGTGCAGCGAGATTAAGGGGTTGTGCGCGCTCGCGGAGGGTGGATTTGATGCAAGAGAGAGCGAGAGAGAGTGAGAGATGCCGCTGATTTACGACTCGAGCAAAACCTTCTCTCTCTCTCTCTCTCAATGCTGTTTCGGAGGCCTGATTGAGCATTGTTTTATTTGCAGCTGATTGCGCAGCAAGCTTGGCCTGCCCGAACTATCCTATTTTTCGAAGGAGGGAGAGAGCTTGCAGCGCGACTATTTGGACAATGCTTCGGATAATTAATTAAAAGCTAGATTCAATCTATTATGACCTATTGTAACGATGCTTCGAATTCTACGTTGAACGTTTTCGCCAGTCACTTTACTAAAAGGCGTTAAATTAGAATAAACTTAATTGATTGCAATTGAATAATTGTGTCGCGTGATGGGCAATTGTTGAAGTCAAGAAAGTTCTCTACGAGACTACTCGAAAACTTATTCGCGCGCAGAAGCGATAAAAGAAAGTGCAACTTCTATAGCTAGTTTCTAGCTTGAGATTCGCGCACAAAAAACCGCAATTACAACTCAAATACCACTCTCTCTCGCACATACTTGCAGGCGCAGCCGCAAGTTCGTACTCTCGGCCTTTCTTTCCTATTTCACCTGTTATTCGCTTCATCTATGATTACGAGAACGCATACTACTTTTACCTTCGCGGTCGATTGCAGTCGTGGTGTGTACATATATAGAGGCTCGAGCAGGTAAATTGCACACTCCTATATATACGCGAAGCCAAAATTACGCGGAGCAGAGAAAGAGAAGAAAAAAAAAAGGTAAACGACCGCGCGTTGATGTATACTTGCATGTGTATATATACGTATATATCGAAAATCAATGTCCAGCTGTGAGAATGGGCTGCTAAGTGAGCAACGAGCGTATTTTCTTTGTTTGATGCGAATGTGTGTATATACATCGAGTGGCGAAAGGGTTGTAAGTGCCAAAGGTGACGCGTCTAATCAAATTTCGATCCACTTGTAGATATCCTTTGATCCTTAGGTGCTGTACGACACTCCTGCACGATTTGTATGTGCGTTCTCGTGCTTTGTTTATTTGTTCGTAGGAAATCTTTGGAATGAATAATACGACGGGTGCTTCAAGTTATTTCAAAAATATTTTATTCAATCGATAAAGAATCTTTATTTATATTTAATTGATTTGTATGACAGCGGTATTACAATTACATTCGAACCTATAAATTTGATGTTAAAGTCACGTACAATTTGAAGTAGGCCTATACTCGTAGAATTTCTTTTACAAAGATTCAAATAAAATCTAACAAAAATAAATTTAGATTACCTGAAGTAGAATAAATGACAAAGTTTATAGTGAAATAATGAACTAATAAATTAAAAATTGTAGAGAAAAACTAATTGATTACTTTATTTTTTTGACAAACATAAATAACGATAAAATTCTGGTGGCGGTGGATGACCTATTGTACCAGAACGACACTGTCTGCTGCCACAATTTATGCTTAATTGATCGCTACAATAGCAGTCGTTGCAACCGTCAAAGAAAGATCGTCCTGGAATACATTCCTTCGTCCCTAAAATAATTATCGATGAAAAAATAAATGAACGTATTATCATAATTTGAAAAATAAATTCAAAGTTTCAAAATTATTTAGAAAAATTTTTAATGAATAGTGGTATTGACTGTTACAAAAATCGCGTGAATGAACAAACAAATGAGTTTATCAGACAATTTGAAAAGTCGAGTAGATAAAATTTCCTTATTCAGTAATTATTTTTCTGGTAAATAATGATAAATTGTTGAAATAGCTTTCTAATGCAAAATAATACTACAGGAACTCTATGAATAAAATATCAATAATAAAGCTTTTTCTACGCACGAAAAGAATAAAACTTACATTGTACACATGCATACGATGTATACGCAAACAGCAGCACGAGGCAAACTGGAAACAAGCGCGAGATTGCCATGATTGAATAGTTTCCAGAGAAATAAGAACTAAATGTTCTCATTGCAACGGCTAGTTTTATACCCTTTTTCCTGTCTCTAGAACGGAAGTCTTATCATTCCAGAAAATTTCAATAGTATTTAATGAATATGACGCTTACAAATTAAGTTGGAAATACAGTGATAACATTTTTAATAAGAAGCATTATCTAAAGTTCATTAGTTTCCACAACTCATTAGAATGGGCCAAAAAGATTTTGTATCTTATTTTTAGTATTGATTAAGTTAACGATTCATCAGTTATTTCAGTTATATAATATAATATTTTGAGAAAATATGATTCAATTGATTTCATAAATAATTATAGAAAAAATAAGTGTATATATTTTCAGAAACATGTTAATATTTGATAGTATCGCAGTAACAATAACGAAATATACAATATATTACAAAAATTATATTTATTTCGTTCAACGAACTCATTAGATTCCATATGATAAATATGAACAGATACAATTCCTTTAATTTATTACTATTTCTTTACTGTAGTCTTCCCAAAAATCTGCTGGTGGTGGCATTTGTTTTTCTGTAGAACACCATGATTGGGTGCAATATATGAATGTACCTTGGTAATATTTTGATTCGGCACAAGTACACGTGTTGCAACCATCAAAATAAGTCTTTCCCGATACGCATTTACGTTTTGCCGTTAGTATTCCTATAATAGGTATAATACTGGTAGATGATACGTTCTTTGGTAAGTATCGTAAACAAAGTAAAGACATTTATTTATTAATCGTAAGTATCTCAGTAGTCGCAGTTTTTTTGTGATTGTATAAACAAAAAAAATCGATAAAACATTTTCTTACACAAATATTTCTTTAAATAATGGACTTATTAATATAATTATCATCTGATAAAAAAACTAATAGAACTGACCTGCACATGAGTCTGACGTGAAAATTAAGAAAAAAGTCATTATTAATAAGTATCGAAATTTAAAGAACATAACAGAGTAAATATTATATTGAATACTTTAAATCTAAAAGATTTGCTAAATTATTGAATTGTTTTCTACAAACCACTTGTTCTGTTATTCAGCAAAAAGTAAGTGCTAATTTGACTTATGCAATCAAACTAGGAAGTGTTATAGTTCCAATTAAATAATTAGTTAGCTCACTGTGTAGTCATTCCTCATTTGAAAGGAAGATAAAAATGTGGAAATGAACTCAAACTGATATTTTTTATGTAACTCGTAATTGGAGTCCTATATTTGTCACTATTATCGAAATGAATTGCTTATAAACAAAACACAGGAAACATTTATTACAAAATATTCTTTTATTTCTTAGTATCGTTGAGAATAGTGATAAAAATAAAATATTTTCGTAGACTTTATATCAAGAATTTTTTATTCATAAAATAAAACAATCAAGAACATATGTATATTGTTGTACCGGAATATAAAAGAAATGCAGAACTTAATAAAGGTACTCCCAAAAGTAAAGTAGCAAATAGCTAGTAGGTGCAAAGTAGCTCTTTACACTAGGGCATACATTATTTGTACAAGATATGATTCTTCTATCGGTGCATCGACATCAATTGCAGTTATCATAATAAGACTTTCCTGGTATACACAATTTAGTTCCTGAAAAATAAAATCAAGCATTGCATTTTATTTCTGTATGGTAAACTAAATAAAACTACATTGTATATGCAGTTATAGTTGTTATTATTGTATTCTAAATAGTTGTCAAAAACAATTTACATCCCTGTTTTCATACGAGTTGCGAATACCATTTACCTTTAATATGAAAGCAATACTACTCACTTGCGTCGATGTAAGATATATTTCAATTAAAATTTATGTATTGACAAATTTTCATATCTAATATTGTTAGAAATACATATTATACAATTTCAGTATTGAAAAAATAACTCTTGGATGCAATTTTATCATTAAAATCATAAGATATCGTTGATCGGGGACACGTGTCTTTTTTGACACAAAACAACACGTGTCCCGTTGGTCAAAAAACACGTGTTTTTTTTCAACCGGGAACATAAACAGGTATGGAGATGTCATTGTGACGATAGTATTTGAAACGTTCTCGCAATGGCAGTTGGAGATCGCATGTTGTTTTACGTTGCAACTTCCGGTTTTGAATAATTTATTCTTGAATGCTGTAAGATAATCATTTCATAATTAGCAATAGATGGCCCAATTAACGAAGAAATTATTACGCAATTTTTTTTATTATCTGGCTTTCATAAAAACGTGACAAAATGCTCAATCTACACAGGTTCATTAGTAGAAAATAATAGAATTTAATGAAAACTTCAATTAAAAACTCAATTATAAATGATAAATCTTTCATGAGCAAGAATAGAACGTATATCTTTATCGTCGCAACGCAGAATATTCGCAACAACCAGCACGCACGTCCGAGTCCGATCTCTTGAGCACGCAATACTCGTCTCCCGTGCACGTGAACCCTTTCCCATTCTCTCTCCGAGCTTCCTTTTTTTTGTGCAATATTTCCGATAGATTCAACGCGATTATATGTGTGTGCACTTGCTCGTGGCCTTGCGGGTACGTACGAGCAGCAATGCCACACAACACACGGCATATATGCCGCATACACACACACACACAACGTGAATTGGCAGCATCGAACGTACGTCTTCGCCACGGACGAGCGCGCTACTCAGCAAACAACGCGCGCGCAGGACTTCTGTTTATATTTGTCGAGAGCTAAGTCCTCTTCCGCGCGCTCGCGCGCATATACCCCCCAATGGAATTGTACGAGTGCGAAAGTAATTTATTGTGTTAACCTCGAGCCCACTTTCTTTGTTAATTGAATTGGCTTATTTCTGGGTATTCGTCGTTCTTCGATACCAGAAATTTCTGCGCGCCATTGAAGTTCAAACTTTACGGCTGAATTGTTTTTCTTATTCCAAATTTTCCTATCAATAGAATTATAATCAATGAATTATACAATTCATCTTTCATGCTCAACGCTTCGAAAGTACTCCCATATGTATAACAACCAAGGCAAAATAGCCAAACCTAATAAAAATAATACAGAAACCCATATAGCCTGCCTGCCGCGACATAGTATAATACCAGTAGCAGTAACGCAGCTAGAAGCTCACGTACGCAGAAAACGAGCTGAAAAAAAAGAAGAGAGAAAGGACACAACCCATATACACGAGTACGTATATAGAGAGAAGGAGAGAGAGAGGAAACGTCTCATACGAGAGTGCATCGAGGTCCTTTCTGGAGGATGTCCTTCATAAAGCAGACTAGAGGGAGAGGAGAAGCTCTCGGCCGATAGCCCATCGGTGCTCATAAAAAAAAGAAGGCGCATATGCGCTCGCGAGTACAAGGCGCTATATACCCACGTACGAGCGCGGGCAGCAGCAGTTATGTAGGTGGATGCTGGGCCATGGGCATCCATGTAGTCAACCCCCCCCTTTACACGATCCTCGCATTACGGACGCGAGTTGCTGCTGCTCCTGCCGGCAATTACTTAACGAGCCGCGAGGGCTACCATCTCCGTGTTTATTCGCCCCGCTATATGGGATATATATACTCGTGCGTATATGCACCACACCGTGTTTAATGCAACAATGCTGTGGTCGTCATGATATGATACTTTGGTGCATCCGAAGATTTTGAAAAAGTTGTTGTCATCCGATTGGTCCTTGTATTTCGATGAGATAAGTGTGAAATTGTGTGGAGGAGATACTTCTTGTTAAAGCTGCTCGCTTATTAAGTGCGAGTATTATGTACTTCCGTTCTTTAATATAATTTAATTGGTTGGGCGTGGGTGCTTCTAAAAATAGAATTTCAATTTAATTCTGAATAATAACAAGTTGTAGTAACGATCAAATTCCAAAATTCTTATGATAATGATTCAATACGAATAAATTTTGTGTCGGCAAATTACATTCATAAATTATTTTTATTGATCACGACAGCTTATCTATTTCCCGAAAAATAAAATGACATCAAATTCATTGCGATTTACGTCCCTTATCTAGCCGCTCTCCTTGGTAAGCTTCCAACAATAAAATGCAATTTTACAGTTTACAGCGGACGACGCGAAAGTAGGGTAGAAGTCAATTTGAAATGCGTTCAGTGATATGGCTGCAGCAACAATCTAATAACGAGCGTATACATACGCAGTTGCAACATACATTATATTGGATTATACAATGCAGTAGCACACTTCTGTAGCGTTATCCCAGTTTTCAGCTTTCGACCGCAATCGGATTAACGTGTCGACTCGACCGCGAATTCAGCAATTTAATACTTTCGTACTCCTGTCGTGCAAATGAAGATTCATTCGCGAGATTTTCCTGAGATTGCGTCGAAAATTATCATCGCGAGAAATTTGGAAGCTGCGAACACAGCACATATGTTTCGACGAATCTTCTCGCATAAACAGAGCAAATTTATTTTCGCACGTTACCTATCGAGTTACAAATGGATATCGAGTATATACTATAATCGGTGTGCCCGTGCGTCGCGTACACAGCTGAATATTAAAATACGAATCGATTATGCTTAATGCAGCGGGGGCGAAGCTCTTGGCGCGAACACTTGATATTGGCTTTTAAAGAGGGAGGAGGTGGGTGTGCGCCTCTCGAGTCTCTCGCACACTATCCCAAGTCGAAACGCATTCTAATACTTTGGCTTCGCATATACAGCTTTTAGACCCTCGTCGTGTGCTGCCAGAACGAAACTCATCCGTCTCGCGAGCTCTGAAAAATCGAATCGATAACGCATTCCGCGATGACAAAGAGTCCCACGGAGAGACAACGGCAAAATAAAAGCCGACGCGCCGCCGTCGCACACCGCCGTCGATGCTATAACCCTTCGATATGGAAGGGGGCGAGTCAGCCTCTCCGGGGAGTGCTAGAGACAGCAGCAGCAGAAGCAGTAGCAGCTCCGACCCTCGGCATTGCAAATGTATTGAATATAAAAGTACCTAAGTAGATAGTTTTTGGAATAACGTACTGCAATGCGCTCAGGCCAGACGGCGAGCGAGTTGGACCGCATGGGGTTCATACTTTTCTTTTGTGAGCTTTTTTCTCTCTATCTCTCTCTCTTTCTCTTTCTACTTTGGCGGAGAGAGGGTGGCTATGTATGCTTTCGACGCTTTGCTTTTCTTTCTCGTATCGATTTAATTCTTTCATTTATCTAAGAAATATCACATTCTTACTTTAAACTATTTTAATAAAAGGAATACACTAATGTTATGGAGATTAACTTTAGAGTGCAGTGATAGTATTTTTAACTTGAAACATTGAAATTTACCAACCTTTAATCTTTTATATAGATGAAATAAGTTGTAATAAATTTCTTGCAGGCTTCTGCGAAAGCTCGAGAAGTTTTTTTTTTGTTATAGTCACGAGATTTTTACGATAAAAATTACACGCAAATATTAAACCTCCGTACAATCGATTTTTTCTATGCACAAGTTTTTACAATAATTCATCGACATGAATTATGTGTTTGAAATAAATACGTTGTTAAATAATAGTTAAACGCTGTTAAATTTTGTATATTCTTTTATAAGCTATAACGAGTTGAGTTTCACTCGTTATGTCTCTCTCTCTCTCTCTCTCTCTCTCCCTCTCTCTCTCTCTCTCCCCCAATTGATCTATTGTTATAGATATACTTATTTTCTAACATTATTTATTATATCATATAATTTTTAATATCAACATGTCATAATATCTGTATATATCATATGTAAGATTCATCAAGGTAAGTGAGAGAGAAAGAAACAACGAGAACTGCTTCTATCCAGAGAGAAACGCGGGCGCGAGTAGATGTGTCGCCAGCTCTAATCGGTTATAGGTCATGAGTCAGTGGCGAGAAAAGGAGAGAGAGTGAGGACACTCTTCCGCGCTGGGAATCAGAGCCACGCTTCTGCGCTGCGTACAAGTGTTCGGAGCTGCCGGTCTTTTCTTTGTTCTTCGGTCGCATCCTTTTGATATTTCTAATAGCTCGGACTTGTTTTTACGAGAGCTTTCCCTTCGCGGGTGTGTGCTGTGCAGTGACTGTTGCAGTGAATAAGTAAAAAGACGTGAACTGTGTACGTGAGTGCACTTGTGGGTAGGCATACGTTGCCGCCCGCTTTTCCTTGCCAGCACCGGCGTGCGACCTTTCGACATAACAGCTCCGTTCGGTTTTTGTGAGGACTGCGTCCATCGATAGTACAGCGAGCGAGCGCATAACCGAGTGTTCGTCTAGGGCTGCGAAGACGCATTTTTGTAAGTATACCGTCTCGATCATTCTGCTCTCTCTCTCTCTCTCTCTCTCCCTCTCTCTCTCTCTCTCTCCCTCTCTCTCTCCCTCTCTCTCTCTCTCTCTCTCTCTCTCTATCTATCTCTCTCTTTCTCTCTATGCGATTCGCCGCTCTTCTCTCTCACCCCTTGCGCTCTTGTACATCTTTTTCCATATTTATTTTATCATTAAAACCACGTTATTGAAATCTGTGCTTTATTATTATCGCGCCTGACTCTCTTCGCTTCCCGGGCGCTCCATGCATGCAACTCCGCTTATATTTTCACGATTTCAGCTCTCTGGTATTGTACTTCACGGCGCTCTCCGCGGGTCCATGGGCAAGGTTGCCCTTTAAGCGACATACTGTGTTACTGGGTCGGGCTTCATATAGCTCACGTCGAGGCCCGTCACGTGCTGCTTATTAATTCCTCTCGTTTCCCGTATAACGAGGTTTTTGTTGAGCAAAAACCCCGTTATAAAGCTCTTATATTCTTTTGAATATGAAATTGTAAAGGGTTCTTCACGTTGATTTTTGAAATAAATAAATAAAAAAATTAATAGTAGAGCACTTCAACTTTGTATTAAGATTCAAAAAATTGACAGTATAGCAGACTAGCGGTGAAGCTAGAAATTATGAAGCATGGCAGCTGAGAACCGATTTGTCATAAAAAGTTGTATTGATAAAAACGCAAATTTGTACTAATTTTTCAATTGAAACTGATACGGGTTGAAGTTTATAGAAAACATCAAGATAATAATATAAATTGGGTTATTATCTTCAAAAATTGTGATGAAAATTAATAACGATTATAATACTGCCTTGAAAACAAAGGTAAAATAAAATCATCTCAACATGACGTATTAATATTGAGATTTATTCAAATATTGCTAATTAGATTTTAACAGATGATTTTTGGTAAGGAAATTACTAATCTATTCAAAATTTTATAATTGTCGTGAATAATTTATTTATCTTTTTAATGTACTCAATATAATAGAGCATGCCTAATTTACATCAAGATCCAAAAAATTAGCAACATGTCCAACTAGTGGTCAAGCTGAAAGTTGTGAGTCATTATGTTAGAAAAATGCTTAACATATAAGATGTATATAAATATAATGTTCATACATATGATTTTGTGTTTAGGATATTATCAAGAATATTATTTTCATCATCAATACCATTTTAACATTTCTCATTTTGTTCTTCTTTTAAGTTATGTATTAAACGACTATTTTGGAGAGAAGTTGTTTCTATTTTCGTGTGTTTTTATATCCAAAATTTACAAATGAATTGGAAATTGATTGAAAATTTTAAAAAATAACATTAATCGCCAGACTACTTTGATGCTAACTTTCCGGATCGCAATAAAAAATCATACGATCTCATAAACTATTCCATTTTCCACACAGCATAAACATCAAACTCACACCCAACCCACCCATTTTCCATAGCCTCTCACCCCCAAATCACCACATGTTTTCTTTCGTTCGTATACACTTTCTCTCTATCTCGCCCTAGCCCTAAAACGAATAATAACCCGAATTACGAAACGCGAGGGTGGGTGCAGTGTTACGAAAATCGCGACGTGCACCGGAGTTTCTGAAGGGGGGATGGAAATGCAGTGCATACGGTATGTGTTTGTAGGCGACCCCACACATACATACGCGCAGATTCCTTAGAGGGTGTAAAAGGGCAAGTGCAGGATAAGTAGATTTGATCGTCAGCCTTTTGGGTCATTTATTTCGTTGGCTTTGACTTTCTCTCTTTCTCTCGATTGTGTATACGCTTCGGGAGGGATTGATTTAATAGGTATGTTTTTCGGGGGTCGCGCGCGCACACGACACGTGACATTACTCTTTCTGTTTCTCGAGAGTTTCTTGGTTTGACTAGGGGGAGGGGTGAATGCCTTTTTTTTCGGACGTTCGTTTTTATGCCTATAAGAATTTTTTTTTGTGTGGGTTTAGGTTTTGACATGTTTTATTACTAGTTTTTTTTTCCTTTTTCGAGATATATGGTTTAGTATTTTCTGCGATAAACTTCCCTGCGCACTCACTTGGAAAATATTAAATTTTTCAACCATTATATTTTATTTGTTCGGCTGTCAATAATTTGTTATTGTTGTTTTCGCTATTATAAATGAATGATATTTTCATGATAAATATATATCTTGTTGACATTCATTTCAATGTTTACAGTGAATTTATTATTGTATAACATTCATTCTCTTCGAAATCATTCGTGGACATTATGCATTGGTAATACAAAAGCATGAAAGAGTTGCTAGAATTGAATATGTATTCATATAAGCTTCTGAATATAATATAAAATCAGATGAACGAGCAAAATCATTACGTATGTACATAATTGTTAATGATGTTTGTAATAATCGTAAATGTGGCTGTAATTAAAAATAATCTTTGATATTAATATTCCGAATGACATGCAAAATACATTATGGCATATTTATTGTGCGTATTCTAATGAAAGTATTAATTATTTGAACACATCGCAAACTGTAATTGAATATAAATTTGAAGTAAATTAAATTAAATTAAATTCCATCTATCGCACGAATGAATAGTCATAATCTATCACTCCGGTGCTCAAGATTCAAGCTATAGTAATAAAGTCTCAATCAAAGTCTCGCAAACGCCAATGTATCCATAAACCGAGTAATTCTTCAGTCTCTCCAAACGACAGCGTAAACCCAATAGAAGAGCCACGCAAGCTCGAAAACAACTACTCTGGTCATCTTACAAGCTGCAGCCCCATAGCTAGCGAGAGAACTTCGTCGAACGGAATATAGAGATGATAGGTTGCTGGATCCACTTGTAGGCAGGTTGTGTTGTCTGTCGATAAACGTGCATGGCGTACACAGTACGGCGTACGTGTGTGCCATGAAAGCGCACTGACAAGTGGGTAGCGCAGCTTCGCTGACCCGCCCGTGTAACTGTGCTCGCGCGCAAGGCTTTATGGCAATTTGAAACATTAATTGCAGATTAAACAGAGCCGGCGCGTAATTACGCCGGAGCGGTAATCTCCGCTCGACCAGTCCGAGAGCTACTACTATACTACGCGCCTCGTCGTCCATCCGTGCTTTATGCGAGCTGCACGCCGCATATATATACGCATTCGCGGCCCCTGCGATTGACACCGAAATCCCACTCACTCGTCTGCCGCTATATACGCGCAACTGACGAGCCTCGCAGCAGCAGCAGCTTCTGCGCTTTATGGCTGCTCTGCTTGCGTTATAATCTTTTATGTCCTTTTTTCCCCACATATCAGACTCTCCCCAGAGTGCACCAGCTGATTTTACAACTTATTGGTACTGGCCGCACTGATTTACGAGCTTTTTCTGTTGCCATGCATGTGTGTCGCTTTTTTTTTTCAATGGAATATATAGGTACTCACGCTAACTCGCGGTCGCTGGTTATTAAATTTTCCAGTAGGCGCTGAGGGGATTTTTCTTTGTCGCGTTATATTTTTCGAAACTTTTTTTTTCAGCAGGCTGGAAGCTTTTACGTGTGCGTATATATGCAACGAGAGAGCGGATTTACGGATGGTACTGAATTTTATGTGAGCTCACTCTCTCTCTCTCTCTGTCTCTCTTTCTCTGTGACATGGATAGGCATCACGTGTATAGAGTGCGTGAAAGCATTATAGGTAGTTTCGGTTATGCTGTTCGGTCAATGGAAATGCATACTCGGCCGCGAACGATACCGCAGAAATTGAAAATGTGTGAAAACGCACGAAAGACCAGAAATAGAAATTCAATATTTTGATCGCTACAATGAAGTTTTTAGCGAAAGGAAATTTTACAAATATTCTTTTTATTGTAACTGAAATTCTCGGAAGATTTACAAAGCTTTGAAAATAGCGTGAATATTATTTGGAAAAATACGATAATTAAAAAGAAGACACAATATTTGTGTCGAAATCGTTACGACCAAATTTGTTTCAATTAATTATAATCAAGAATCTCGATTACGCTGCCAATCTAAACTTTATTTCCCAAGCGCGTAGCCCTTCATAAAGCGTCCGAAATTCTCAAGCCCTCATTCGAGGACAACATCCATAAAGCATTAATTAATCTACGCCCATTAAACTTCCTATTAGGCCTCGCGTCGTCGTTATCGTCGTTGTCGTCGTCGTCGTCGTCGTCGTCGGCTACTGGCAGATTTTCGCAGGGATAATTTCGCGAGAACGTAACGACATACACACATACCCACACAACCCTTCGAGTTTTACTACAGGCTATCAACGGTCAGCCTGATATTTTTAATCCTAAAGGGGATAGAGGCTCTCTGGCTGTTAAGAGGGTAAGGGGAGAAGAGCTGTGCTGTAGATCGATTTACAGTTTGCGCTTTACGTCTTCAATTTTCCGCGGGAAAACGGCATCCCGTATTAACAGATTCCATTACCGGCGCACCGTTATCGTTACCGATGAGCTGCGCTCTCGGGCGCTCGGGGGAGTGCAACCACGAGGTATCTTGTTAACAATGAGCCAGCCAAGTCCTCAAAAATTTATTTCGCTTTTAGAGCCGCGCCGCGCCGCTCTGACGCGGAAAATCTAAAGGGAGGAGGAACAGGGTTCAGGGGGCAATAGCAACGCGAGGCTTTGGCTATAATGACATGAGAATCATGCGTGACAAGAGAGTTATTACTTTACTTTAAAAGCTCTTTTTATGCGAACCCACACCGCCGCCGCTCGCCTCTCGTTAATGGTTAGTCTGGCTCTGGTGGCTTTGATCAAATTCCCCTTCCCCTGATGGCGACGCGACGTTGTCAAAAGTATACGTACTACTGGATAATATTGAATTAATATTTTTTAAACATTTATTTTTGCTTCAAGATAGATTTCAATAGTACTTATTACTTTCTAAATTTGCGTTAATATTTATCGATGAAGACATTAATAAATTTATTCCTAAAGCGATAATTAGTATTTGAGGATGATCATGATAATGTTGATAATCGTTGATGACTCAATAGAAATATTAACAGTAAAAGATAAAATAATAATTTTAAAGCAAGTCTTGAAAATCCCGAATTATTTAAAAAAAATTAGATAGAAAGAGTAATTATTTTGCAGAAATATTTCACATACTACCGTGCGGAATAATACTGGGGCATATATATAGCGTGCATGCAATGCATTTGGATACATTCGAAGCCTGCCATTAAACCAGCTTTGCGACGTATCCTGTGGGAGCGCTGTGCACACCTGCGCTCCACAGGCATACAAACTCCATATTAGTCGTAAAACCGTGTAATATTGATGAAGTTTAGTATGCAGGGCAATATTAAATAAATAGCAAAAGCTCTTTGAATAGCTTTGAGCATGGAATATTTAAAATATTTTCTACTTAATGAAGTGTACGATGATTTTGGAAGAATGTGTTTAAAAAAAAATATTTGTCGTTAAACAATGAAGTATAAATATAGTCGTGATGTTACCATCGAAAAAAGCAGTACATTATTTTTTGTATTACAACATACTTATACTACAATCTCTTCGTAATAATTGTCACTCGGTGGATAAGTATTCGGTGGCTACACAGTATTTTTCACCGCAATTTGTAGTTCTTCTATCAGTGCAAAAACACAAATTGCATCCATCATGATATGATTTTCCAGGTATGCACTTACGAACTACAACAGAAAATTGTAAATAGATTTAAATTTGAAATTAAAAAAATTGAATTGAAGATCGGAATTTTAATAAAAATTTTTAATAAAAGTTTTCTTTAATGCAATGGCGATCATTATTGCAGAAACCTACTTTCACTAAAAACTGAAATAATATTAATAATTTGAACTACATTTTAATATTACTTGTTACGATATGTATTAGTAAATTCATTCATCTGTCACTCAAATAAACGAAATAAAAATTATATAGCGTTGAACTTACTTTTAAAACTATATGATGTGCAAATGATATGAAGTACCAAAATCAATGAAAATGTCAATTTGAACACCATGTTGAACACCAAATGTAAGCTTCGTGCTGTGATCTAATTGTATGATGTAAAAAATCGATGGCCTATGTGTTGGTTTCTCTGATATTTCTACTGGGTCTTCTACGGCATGCCCCGTAACAATGGTTCAAAGAGATTTTTCATGAAATAATCAGTATGATTTAAAGATAACAATATCATATCATGACGTGTTTTCTACTCATTATACGATTCTATTTTAAATTTTAATGAACATTGATTACGTACATTAATTACGTTTCTAGAGCGAGTGCAAGATAAAATAATCTTTATGCTTATGAAGGAACGTTACCTTCAAACGGACTAGTTAGATTTCAATAGATGATTTTTACTTCAAAGCCATAAATTAAGTATGCGATCGCTTGATTTAGTTCACATTTTTATCATTGTAATGGATAATTTATAAAAGTAAAATTAATTCAGATCAGACACCACCTTAGCGCTACCTTCGTGCTATTTAAGATAATGTTAATGCAAGCCAAACTATACTGAAGAAGTGCAGTGTCGCGACCAAAAGAGCTGCGAGTAAATTTGACAAACTATCCCAGAAAAATTGCATAAAAATATTATGAGTAATAATATTACCATTATTTTTACGATAACATTGTAAATATTTTCGCCAAGATTTGTCTTGGCAATTATTTAATGAACGACTTTTTAAATAGTTTCTAGATACATACTCTGCTATGGAATTGGCATGCGTCAATAAAGCTTGGCTAACTGGCGACACTGTTGATCCTCAATGCGACCTAGATTCCATATAGGCAATCCAGTCATTTTTGGCACTGTGGCAATCATTTCTACGGGCTATTCTCATGCAAATACGATGTAAAATCTCAAAGAGTGAAAGATTTTTCTATTCACGCCTGCTGGATTTTTATAGCTAAATTTCTCCTTCAGTGCTCTAACAGGCAATTCAACTACTAGGTACGTGGCTAACGAGAAGTCCAAATTTGAATAAAAAATGCTGAGAAGATTTTTCTCAGTACATAGTACTGAAAAAACAATATAAAAAATTTCATGTATCAAATATAGCAAACTTAATCGTCAGCTTTTAATTGTTGAAATCTGATAACAATGAATATGAATATGCAAAGAAAGGATGAGAACAAATAAACAATTGATGATATAAGAACGTAAAGAATGAAAAGCTTGAATACTTTTCCTTTTTCTATAAAATCTAAGAAAATTGAACGTCATTAAATCAGTGTGTTCATTACTGATTAATCTATAAATGGATATTGTACAAATTAAGTGAACTAGTAATTCTGTTTGAATAAGCTTCATACTAGCGATGTGGCGCTGAATGAACATATCTGCGTATTTTCAGTGTGGGAAATTCAATGCACTAACGATATATATTCAATACAGAGCTTATCACTGAATGTAGGAAGATAAATCAAACTAGTAAACAAAATTGTAATAATGTTTAACTGTCATGGCATCTACTTATTGATAATATAACATATTATGTTTATTAAAACAAGTAAGAGAATCGTTAAATTAAATTTTGATGATTTTTTTGACCAACGAAAATAGTCAAAATATACACCCGTAGAAATATATTGTCTAAATAATACTATACACATTTGAAAAAGGCTCATCGCGCCACTAAGCCGCATAAGTAAGAAATCTGCTCAGGCCACCTGATAAATCAGTATATCTTCAAGTCTGCAAGAGAGCTGCCTGTAAATAAGCCAATTCAATGTCATAGTCGCAGTTCGAAGCCCCTGAGGCCCAATAAAACCGTATTCCGTCGCGCCAACGGAATATCCTGGCGGGATTAGTTGTGAGCCCTAGGATCTCTTTCAATCTCGCGCTCGCGCGCGAAAAATCGGGGAAAAAACATCAAGACACGTGTCGTCAATGTTTTAATCCCCTTTTCCCGAAAAGTCATGCAGCTATATAGCGCGAGATGGATTGATGAAGGTTGTAACGCCTTGTGGAGTGTGTCAAGCGACGTAGCAGATGATTGAAATGCGTGGTGGGAATTTCGATGATGGATCTGGCCTATTGTAACTTTGAGAATAGAAATGAGGTAATTGTAATGCACATTTCATTATAATATATAAGAGTGACACT
The DNA here is from genome assembly GCA_035047105.1 of Galeopsomyia nigrocyanea. Classification (NCBI taxonomy): domain Eukaryota; kingdom Metazoa; phylum Arthropoda; class Insecta; order Hymenoptera; family Eulophidae; genus Galeopsomyia; species Galeopsomyia nigrocyanea. Next base: position 32,317 of record JAWWMK010001134.1, read on the forward strand.
CCAAAATAAAATTCATGGAAAAGTATTACTAAATACAAACTATATTCGTTTCAATTATTATTTGTAAAAAATCACATTATTATTTTTTCTCTTTTTTGTAGAAAATGAGTCAATTCTATCTGATTCACATAAATCTGAAATATAGTTGATTGTTAATTGAATAAAAAAGTCAGTCCGACATAATGTAAAGAAATAACAATGTCGACTAATCTCACCCAAGCGAAATGTACAGACAGACAAATAGTGTAATTAGATAACTATTCAATGTATGGAATAATTCATTCCTCTTAATGTGAATATTCTTTACTAATCTTCAACCTCCAATGTAAATTTTATTGATGTCAAGTGAACCTCGATGAATATGGATTCAAACAAAGACTAGCGATTTATACTTCGTTAACTTTGCAAAAATTCTGATAAGGTGAATGGATATAAAAAAAAAGTTTCAAAAATGAAAATATTCTGTTGTTTAGTAAGACGTAAAATAAAAGATTACCTGTGAAATGGCACATCTGACTATTATAATTAAATTACTCTTTCTATTAGCTTTAACGTCTATAAGTTATGGTAAAACAAGACTTTCCGTCACAGTTTTTTAACTACATCACAGAATCATTAAAAACAGATATTTTTTATTTCAATTCAACAGGTCAATTCTCAAAATTTAGAATACAAGGTGGAAGAGATAAAAAATTAAACGAAATAAAGTATATTATCGCTGTTCGAAGCCAACATACGATCTGTGCAGGTGGCATTATTGGCGATAAATACATAGTGACTGCAGCTCATTGTTTTAAAGCAAATATATACGACAATTAATATTTTACTCAGACCGTTCAAAATTGTTGCCAACACAAACTCTACTTCCAATTATAATAAAAATGTCGCAATAGAAGTGGATGTTGCTAGAGCTTTTATCCCTGCTGTTCGTTTGGTTCACAAAAATTTGGGCGATACAGCTGTATTAGAGGTGAGAATCGATCATAAAAAATTGTTGAATATTTACTACATTTTTCACAATGCAATATTAAAGCTAAGAAAAAGTTTGAATCTTGAGAAAAACCATCACATACTACAAAAATTGGAGTTGCCAAAACAATGGAGAACCGAGCCTTTGACTTATCCAACTTACATCAACTTACCAGTTCAAGCAGCTGGATTCGGTGCAACAAGTACAAGCATGGCACCAAACAAAAATGGAATGTTAATTTTCAAAGCATTGCATACTGGTCGATTACATGTGGCAAAAGCTAACGTTATCGATGAAGAAAGATGTAAAAAATCCTGGCCAAGTTTGCAAAAAGCTCAAATGTGCGTTAATATAACTGAAGACCTTCAGAAGAAAAAGGCTCAAAGGCTTTGCAATGTAAGTTTTATATAGCACGTTAATTTATTAGGGTACATGTTATTTGAATTTATTTTAGGGAGATAGGGTAGTCCAGTAGTTTATGATCAATATGGTCGAAAAATAGTCGTCGGAGTTTTCACCTTGAATAAATCTTGTAATAATAATATATACCCATCTGTTTTGGCGAGAACTTCATATCACATTTCTTTTGTAAAAAAAATGCAGTGAATGACAACATTACTAATGACATGATTGTTTTTCATTGATAGAACGTTTGTACATGTAGTGAATTAAAACTAATCGTTTTTCTATAAAATTACATGAATATGAAAGTTCTCATGAACTTCTATTAAAACTATTAATATTATCATTTTGTATTGTCAACCTGAATCATAAAAAATAGCAGGCTTTCGTCAGGATTTTCGAACTAAAAATGAAAAATTTTATCTCTAAGTATTTTCTTGTAAGAATGATTAATTTTATATAGGCAAAAATATATTTGGGCATAACGCTCTCTATAATTACAATTATTTTATAACAATAATAATGCCTACTAGTATTATAAAAACTAATTCTTACACAAGTGGACGAATTATTAAATTTTGAGATGAGTCAAACTATCTCAATGTATATTTTCACTTCGTTCCCATAATAATAATAATGATAAAGAAAGACTAATTTATTCGGACCCTTCATCACGATCGTGCGGAATAGGAAGCAGGAGCGCAAAAAGGCTATACGGTCCTGCCATGAGGCGCTCCGGACGGCAGCTGACGGACGCACAAAAGTGGAGTGGTGCTCTCATCATCAGCTTGACGACTCTTGTAACGCAACGTCAAGAGAGAGAGAGAGAGAGAGAGAGAGAGAGAGAGAGAGAGAGAGAGAGTGCTCTCTGAACAAAAAGCGTCAGTTACTTTCGTTTGGCTCGCGCGCGCACGCAAACGCTATATGCGCATTAGACAATTGATTGGCTACATGTTATTATGCGACGCTTGGCGCCGTCGGCTTTGCTTTCCGCAAAGGGAGATTGACGTCTTGCACGCGCGTGTGTGTGCAACTCCGGGGGGATGAAATTTTTGTTGTTTCGTTTCTCGTATACGGGGATGAAAGCTTGCCTGAAAGGCCGTGTTTTTGTGAGATTTTTTTCTAGTGCGCCGTTGAGATGGTAATTTATTCTTTTTTTGTACGTTCGTATGTGTGTGTGTGAAAAAACGTGGAAAATGTTTTGGAGAGAAATATAAGCAGTGGGAAATTATGTTCATAATTATTCACGAAATGTGCGAACGTTGTATTCATGTAACCGTCAGCTTTATATTTTGTTTAATTTCTATTAGAAGATATACTGATATTCGAGAATTTAGATTAGATTATCTTAAAAAACTTTACTTCGATTCGTCAACATCGACATTAAATCTAATATATCGAGCTTTCTTTTTTTAACAAATTATATCGTCATCTGTCAATATAACACCAAAGATAAAAATACTGAACGATTTTCGAAACTGCATTTTTCTCTTCCAAAAGATTAACCCAAATCGGAAATCTATCAAAATTCCGAGCATCAAAAGAGTAGTCCATCCGTAACACGCGCAGCGCTTAAAAAAGAAAAGAAGATGAAAATGAATTCAACGCAAAATTCCACTTTAGAAAAAAAAGGGCTTTGCATGCTCGTAAATCCAGAACGACTCCCGAAAATTCGAGCTGTTAGATAACCTCGTAAAAATATCACTCGCACAGCGCGGAACTTATGCAATAGATGTAACCTCCTTATAAATCGCCATGGCCCTCGAGCACGAACACGAAGGTACCCTCTGAGACTCACACAGACAGGCTCGTTTGGCTTGGCCCGGAAGTAGGACAGTTGGCCTGACTCCAGCTATTTCCCCAGTTTCAAGGGGGTTAATCATCGTACATTCGGTGGGTGGTACATGCAAAACGCAGGAAAAAAACCTAAGTGGTTCAAATACTAAGTAGTGGATAATAAGATGTGTATATTTGAAAGACAAGGGCACAGTAAGAAAGACTCGTTCGCTACAGCGACTTCGTAAAGACAAGCTTCCGCGTATTTTTTGTGATTTGCTGTATAGATTTCGTTATAAATTTTATTCCGATTCAAACACGTTTGTTGTGTTATCTACATCATTCTCTAAATATTCTATTTACCAAACAAAATACAAACGTCAATAAAGAATGCTTACATTGCATTGGATCCAATTAATAATTATTACAAAATCATTTTTTAGCTCAGCGAAGCGTATTATGCATGTATTATCCATCTAAATCCCAAAACATAATGTTACATTCGATCTCTATGTGCATTCAGAAATGGCCAGTGATTATCATACCGCTAATTAACAGAATAATCATTTCGTAGGCAAATTAGCAGAATATTATAATTATTGTTATATGCGATAATAATACGGTGTATTTCCATTATACACTCGAGGCGTATATATAAAACAAAAAGCTGAATGTTCTATTGTGCGAAAGATTACACGTGCGAGTACAAAAGCCAAAAGCCGGGCGAGCATCAATTTCAACAAGGCTGCCTCAACCCTTCAAAATTCACTCGTTACGTGTTTATCCCTCTTTATGTCCGTGTGCACATCTCTCTTTCTCTCTCTTTCTCCCTCGCTCACGTCCTCTTTTGTCTAGTTTTGAGTTCATTCAATTCCCCGAGTATGCTAAAATAATCCTTTGCGCATTGTTGTATATATATATATA
>JAWWMK010001154.1:0-36314 GCA_035047105.1 Galeopsomyia nigrocyanea
CAAGAGCGTGCACCCGTTTTGAAAAGTCGCCCCAACTTTCTCGAATTGTGACAGTTTTTTTGTGGATTTGCTCATATGTATATGGGTTGTTGTTGTGACGATTTCTGGGTTGCACACGGGGGATAATTTGAAGGAGTTTCGTAACGATATTTAAGCTTTGTTTGTTTGGCATTGTTTACGCACAGATTATTTCAATTTGGATAATCAATGAATTCAACATCGAATGCATCTCTTGAAAAAAAAAACTGGAAAACAATAATAATTGTTATCTCGGTAGCTACGAAAAAAAATACTTGGACATACTTAAAATTTCAGAAAACCACATTTTTGAAAAAAAAAGATGAAAAAAAAGGGTCTTCACCCCGTGCGTCGCCAAAAAGCTTCGAAGTACTTAATACTCGGTGGTTTACACTCGAGTGTAAAAAACAAAAGAGAAAAAGTGCAACGCACGTGACCCACTTTCCTTGAAACAAAAGAACATTAACCCATAGCAACACAGTACGTATAGTAAGCCTTTTGCAAAATGCGAATCGCGATGCCTCTGAATATTTTCTACCGCGAGAAGGAAAATCTCTCTCGCGATACGAGGGGAGGAAAATGCCACCGAAGCTAACGTCAAAGTGACGGATGGAAAGAGAGAGAAAGAGAGAGGAGTCGTGAAAAACGCATGACGACCGAGTAAATGGCCTGTCTAGACTTTCACACATTGAATTTGACTTGTTTCGAGACAATATTTACGACTGTCGAGTGACACGTGCGATTTGTTATTTTTGTCGAGACATTTTTCCTAAAAGAAATAGTAAAATTGTCGTTTTTATATGATACGATTGTATTGAAGTCTCAATACGCTCCTCACCACAATCAAGACAAGGGACTATACTGACTAATTGAAGTACATTCATCTTCACTTAGACACTGGAAACAATATCCGCTTGATTAACTATCCTTTTGAAGTGAGCTTGCATACTAATTAATTCACGAATTTGTCAGTTTACAAAGCGTACCGCACCAAAATAAAAGAACACCTCATTATCTTTTTCACAATTACAATCCACCTGGCAAACGGACTTCATCAAAGCTACCAAATGAAATTGCAACTTACCCATAAAATACGCTGCCAGCTGCTCTGGCGGAATGCTTCCTTGGAGGTACCAGATATTTTTAGTTTATTTATTTTTTAAATAATAAAAATCTCTCGGGCAAAATGTTTCGACAAAATGGCTCTCAAGCGTTAAGGAATTCGAAAATAAAACAAATTAACAGCATCATGACAATGATTCACCTACCTCACACCTAAAAAGATGGATTGTTTAGAAATTAAATAATTCAGGCTACTTATGTCCAAATTTTGCGCGCAACAGCTCATTTTACAGCTGCTTTAACAAGCTTTAAAATGAGCCCTCGCACGTTAATAAATTCATTATATTACATCCAAAGTTGCAACAGTATACACCTAAAAATCCTTAAATAATACTTATATTTTTTAATTTTTGAAAAATAGCTATAAAATTTTTTCTATTCGATAAATCTACTTGAAATTTATTTTCCAACCTACCTAGACAAATTTCACAACATATGAATAAAGATTCATAGAAATCCATCGAATAGGAAAGCCATACCAGTTGACAATACAGTCACACACATACGCACATACGGATTTCATAAAAAAACGACTTTGTAGGTTTCCCATAATTTCTGCTGCAAAAAATATGTTAAATGTTCTTGAATGATGACACGCAGAAAGTTTTGCTCTTTCATAAAAATCAATTCCGAAACGTGAAATATCAAAAACAAAAAAGTTATAGCGAAAAAACGGAAAATTTGAAAAAAAAAAAAGCGAAAACAAAACTTCCTCTCCAAGGAAGCAAAATGAAAAGTGAGAGAGAGAGAGAAACAACGAAACTCAAACAATGGAAATGTACGTTGCTTATTAAAAATCGATCGCCCTATACCGCACGTATCCATATCGAAGGGAGTGTATTCCTTGAGAAACAAGAGTATATAGAGTGCACGTATCGCATATGCGACGCACGTTCAGCTCGCAACTTAATCCGGATTCCCCTTCCTCTTTATATATACCCGAAGATCGTAATACGACAGAAGGCGAACCTGTTCGATCTTTATTTTCGGCTTGTTGCCGTCGCTTTTCACTTTTTCGACGTTCTCTTTCTTTTTATTCGCGCTCATTTTATAAACATGCAGCTCGCCGAGCGAAGCTTATTTTACACACGGTGGTGTATATATGCTATTATTTATGGCGAGGAAGTGCCTTACGGTATAGAGAGAGAGGATCCAGGAATATATCGGATGTATTTTGACGTTTGTATCGCTACTATAGCGCTCGAGGCAACGGGGGAATTTTCGTGCGCGCCGATGTTATTGATGCGGAACAAATGTTGCTTTTCAGGATGAGATGAAAAATATAGATATATATATATTTGTGGTTATTGATGCGATCAGTCTGTTTATTCGGTTTAAGCGAGTGGAGGCATTTTTGTGTAGAGTATTAGTGGATGAACTTGTTGAATTTGTTGTAGTAAAAAATGAAAATTGAAAATAAAAAAAAACTAACTTTAGTTATTTAAAGCATTATCAATTTTTATCTGAATAATTAGAAAATTATTGTGAATCATTATAGGCTATTTTTTTAAAAATTAAATGATATACTACACCGCATGAAAAAAATTACCCACGTTATCATTCCCATTACCTCAAAACCGTTTGTTTTAACGCTCGCACAGAGCTCGGCAATGAAAATACAGTTTTTTCTCTCCAAAAAAACGAAACCCACGTCAACGCGCGCGCGCAAATGAAAGAAAATTTAGCAGCGTCGACCGCGCCGCGCGCGACAATGTTGAATAACATTAGCACCGCGCTGGCCATTATGCAAAATCAGCGCGACATTCAGAGAGTTGCACACACACATATACTATCCTGCCGCGGTAGTTGTAACAAGCTCCAAAATACAAGCGCAGTAGGTGAAAAATACTTGCAACCCTTTACGCTGACATTAGCGTAAACACCGCAATGTCTGTTTCCGAGGATATATATAAACTGGAAACCAAAAAACTTTTGCGTATAAAGTAAGATGAAGGTTTTTTTTTTAATTTCGTTTTGCTTTCTCTCGCTTTCGCCGCACATACATACACATTCATCGATAATGGACGTTGATTTGTAACTGCGCGCGTTTGGGCTCGCACGCGTGGAGTGCAAATTGAAATTAACGGGATATCACGACGGTATTTATGGGGTGTCGTGTGGCGAAAGAAAAAAAAAAATTTACCGCTCGCGAATGCAAATAATTGCGATTGCGGCGCCACGATTTATTATTATTTTATATTGGAATTTACTTTTTAGTCTGTTATTAATTGCGCTTTCTTTTCCTTTATCCACACGCTTTTGTAAATACGATGAAAAATTCATTCAATTATATTTTACAACGCGTTCGATTAAACTACTGTCGTTTACCGAAGTACATAAATTCCTTTGTATCTCTCGTCGACGGCCAGTACACAAAGAAAAATCATTGCGGAACGATTAATTTTTATCGTTTGTAAAATCATTTGTAATAGAGAAAAAAAAGCGAAATTTATTGATCAATTACGACAAACTAGAACAATTACAGTTAGAAAAAAAAGCCATGCGTGAATTCCTCATAAACCTTGCAATTATGCATCGTTAACCATGAGATATAGTAGTCGCAAAGAGACTCGTAAAAAAAAAATAACGTCAGCGAAATATAGAGAGAGTGTTTCGAGTTTACGTACCTATAAAAAAACCACATAACAATAACGTAGTATAACGGCACATCGCGTGCACGCACACACACAAAGGTAAAACGTGAAAAATTACAATAGTTTTTTTTTTGGCTCATCAAGAATCATTAGTAATAACGAGCTACTCTCTCGTGCGCAACAACGCAAAACCAAGTGGAGTTTTGGAGCGCGCGCGTATAAGCTCAAGTGGCTGCGGCACATTGTTAAGGCTCGAACTTGCTGCAGCGCGAATTAACGTGCATTTAATTAATTGCGCCAACTTTAGCCCTTCCAACTCTCCTCTGTACGCTTCCTATCTTCTCCTCTCTCTCTCTCTCGTATAATATACTTTGTAAGATTTTGCTTATGCCGCCGCAACTTAAGGTGCGAGAGATTATTTACGTGAGTTTCGCTTATCGCTTGCAGAACTTTTGATATTGTTGTTTGCTGTGCGAGCAAAGTTTGATGCATTAAATTCTTTTTTTACTTTGAGAGATTATTTTTTTTATGATTTGCGGGCTGTATAAAAAGCGAGAGTATAGTTTGAGGAATTGAAATAATGGCAAGAGAGAGAGAGAGAAAAATACCGTGAAATCGATTGGAGCTTTTTTCTCTATCTGAGGCTTGCAGAGCCAGAGAGAGAGAGAGAGAGAGAGAGAGAGAGAGAGAAGATAAGATTCGTTTACACTGCGACAAAAAGACAGAGAGAGAAAGAGACGAAAGTGCTAAAGTGGAGATTGAGGAGGGAAAAAAACGAAAGAAAAGTGCAGTCTTTAATCGCTAGAGCTAACTTGGCAATTCAATTTTCCACCAATTTTATCGCGCTATTATCGGTTAATTTCATTGTCGATCGAGTTCTATTTTTTTAATCAATACTCACTTTCCTTCGCGAAGGAAATTGTTGGTAGTAGTTAAACCAACAACATTGAAGAGAGGCGAAGAGAGAGAGAAAAAAAGAGAAGCTTGCGACGGAAATTGAAATAGAAAGAAGTCAGGAGATAAGTCGAGGCGAGGAGAGATTAGACACGAAGAGGGAAATGCAATTACACAAGTCTGGAATTCTTTGTGCGGCATTCCTAGAAAATATTCCATTTGCGATGAATCTTGTAAATTAAAAAACTTATCGCGCAACTTCTTCTTGTCCTCCTCGCCGCCGAGTGTAATTAGAAAAAAATATACAAGCTATTCGCGCTGTTGTTACGCTGTTTTGATTTCAAAGAAATTACATTTTAATTTTAGCAAAAAAAAAAAAATTACGCAATTTCAAAATTAAGAAATTAAGTCACGAAACATCAAACAATTTCATATTCTCGGAAGGGTATCCCTTATTAAACGGCTTCGCAGCAATCAAGTCCTTTCACTTTGAAAACTGCCTCGATAAAGACGACGATCAACTAATTAATAATTACCTGCGACTTCGTGCTACGGAAAATTTTCTTATCTCGCCGAAGCAGCGGCAAGCGAAAGCTTTAGAAACTCATGGTTTCGCAAGAAATTGGCAGAGAGAGAGAGACCAGATTGTCAAGTATAATGGATACTTGAACTTTCAAAGGTATTTCATTTATGTATGAAAGCTTTCAATATAAATTTTTTCAAAATTTTATCTTCTTTAAAATATATAATAAAAATAATGATGAAACAACATATTCTCTCCGCTTGAAGATCGCAATAACCGCAGCAAATGAACATCTCTCTCCCGTCGACTTCTTTTTTTTTTCCCGGAATACGACGTCGTCGCAATCATCGTCATAGTCGTACACGCGTTCCACAGTAATATAACGAGGACGTCGTTTCATTTTCCCGGAGAAAAGAAAAAAAAAGAGTAAAAACAGCTTTCGCGATAAGGGCAATTAGGTGTATAAGCGAGGTAAAGGGATATATAGAAGCTCGAGGTATTATACTTAATGCAGAGGGAGAGAACGAATCCTTGGGCAACGGATAAGAAAGCATATTTTTTTTCTTTCGTTGCTCTCTATATCTCGAAAGATCCTGTGGGACGAGAGAGAGAGAGAGAGAGAAAAACTGCATAAAAGTCGCAGCAGTCTCTCGCTCTTTGCCAACCTCCCCCCCGCGCGCGCGCGCTTTCCTGAATAAACTCGAGACTTTGCGGGCGAGCTTTTTTTTTCTTCCATTCGATTTCACGAATGCTTGCCCTTAATTATTGCTTTCATGCCGGGGAGTGCTTCTTTGCGTTACTTTATTTTTTGTTTTCTTATCTCTTTCGACGATGTCAATGTCTCTCAAAGAGATTTTGCATTGCGCTTATCGATCGATCTATTGGATATTTCGTAATTGAAAAGAAGAAAGGCTAATTCTGTTACATCGTCGATGCTTTGAACGCGGAGAATATAAAATTGTCTTTGATAACTTTTTCAGTGGCTGTTTATCTCCATCTGTTTATCTCCCGAGTGAGAAGGTTATTTTTTTTTAATTCGAGTGCTAATCTATTCGACATTTGCTTTGGAAAATTAGAAAACTTTACCTGAAAAGCATTAAAATATTGTGATCATTTTTATTTTTATAGGATGATTTTTCAGCTTCAATCGTACTATAATCGTACTTTGGTGTAAACTTTCAGTATAATTCGCAATTGATGGGCTAATAAAGGAATATGTCATGATATTAATAATTTATCAATTAAAAAAATGAAGTTGTATCCTTGGCTTAACTGTTGCAGTTACATATACATGGTTAGTTATTTCTTTTGTGGACTGTATGAACCATCTGTCGAAAAACCATCGTAGTAAAGAAAAATACATGATATTTGAATGGACTAGAAATAAACAATAATGATCCCAAAACCGTGAAAAAAAATGCATTAAAAAAACAACACTCATTAAAATAAAAAAAACAGTAAAGAAAAACAATAAAGCCATAATTACACTATAAAACATTAACCCTGCCATTAATCCAAAAAAAAAAATACGATCAATCATTTTCCCATTGCCATTTAATTAACGACCAATTTGAAAATTCGTAAACGTCAGTCATAAAAGCCACAATTTATTCAGCACAACCACCATAAATTAGCCAACACGAAGACAAGATTGAACGATCCAACGTTAAAAAAAAAGAAAGAAACGCGCCTCATTACACTATCATCCAGCGATAAACGTAAAAGAATAATAGAGAGTATTTTGCGCGCGAACGGAGGGAAGAATACGCGTCGTGTTTTCATAACAACGCTGAAAGTTGGGAGAAAATACGAGAGGTCGCGAGACGGCGCATAATTTATTTCATCGCTCACATGAGAGAGAGAGAGAAAAGATAGTGAAAGAAGGGAGGATAAAAAGAATGGGGCTAAACCTCTTAAAAACTTTATTACCCCATGTAGCTGAGATACAAAACGTGATTCTCTCTCTCTTTCTCTCGAGCCAACTGTTATTGCGAGGGGATTTATGAAACGTTGAAAGATAAGAAAGAAGCTTTTCTACATATAGCTAGTGCGCGTTATCATCGGGCGATTAGCTACGAGTCGAGTACTCTGTGTGCACGTGTATGACGACGGAGCTTAGTGCGAGATGCTCGACGGAAAAGACTGACATGACTGATTGCTTGATGAATGAAGAGACGGGTGTACATACGTAAAATACGATTGCCCGCCGAATGGGAATAAATTTTTCTTATAGAGTGTTATCTTTGAATGGTTGCTTGTGAGATAATGAACTTTTTAAAATTATTTATCAAATTCAAAATGTTATTCCATTCATAGTTACGTGTTATTTCCTTCTAATCGGCGCCGGATGTAAGTATTTATAGTTCAGTTTTTTGCAGTGCAATTTCCTTTTGAAAAACGTCAATGAAAAGTTAGTGACGTAACTATTTGAATTTTCACGCACGCGAATCGAGCAGTAATAAAATGATATTCACATATCTTCACTATATGTACACGTTTATGCAAAGTCAACTATTAAAAAACCGTTCCGAGAAAACTATTAAATAGATACAGCAAACAGCACACACACAAATCCGTCCTTACTCATCCGACTTCCCCGTGACTGCACTGTAAAAATACGGAATTAAAAATAGGAATCCGTAAGCGAAAAAGCGTCGACAAGGATATATAAAAAAAAAGAAAAAGAAAACCTACAGTAGCGGCAGCTCGAAATACAGTGCGAACACAGCTATTAACAAAAAGAGAGAGAGATGAAAATATACGCGATCGAGCCACGACGGAAATGGAGGAATTTTTTTTTCTTTTTCGTTGTTTCGTTTCATCGATATAGAGGAAGCGTTGCGTTTTCGGGCATTTACGATTCTTCGCGCGTTCCCCGCGCGAGCGCGTATATAACGGTTACACGATTCTCCATATCCTTTCTCTCTCTCTTTTTTTTTTTACTCGTCGAATGCCCACTGATTTTTGTTGACGATGAGCGTGCTTCTGAATTTTAATTCGCAACGTCCCCTTCCTCTGGCTATTTTTAATCGAATTGGAACGTGCGTTCACCAGAGGGGAAAATTGCGAGAATACAATTTGTGATCTGATGCCGTTGGTTAGATGTATATTTTTTTATCGATTGTTTTTGGGAGATTTTGACATTTGGTAATGTGTTTTATAAGTCTTTGTGTGTTTTGTTGCACTCACGTATCGATGAGGAGAAATATGGTGACATTTATTATTTTAGCTTCTTCTGAAACTTACCTGTAACAGAAAAAAAAATATTATAAGATAAATGCATTTGCTATTGGGATCATACAAATAAATCTAAATATATAATGTCATGTTAAAAATATTATTGTAATCGATATACACCATTCCAGTGAAGCGATTCTGTGAATTTCTTGTTATAAAACGTTTTTAATTTGAGCTTTAACTCAAGTTTTGATGTCTTCACAACAACAATATTTAATTGACATTATGAATTAGTCTGACAGTAAACAACGAAGATTAGCAATTTATTTCAAATTCATCTTGTCAATAAGTAATGATTCTTATTCTTTAATATGCAATATACACAATCATTTCATTTGTAAATTTCGAAGCGTTATAAAGTCAATTCGTCACCTATTGGATCATTGAAACAGTTAAAAAAATAATAATGACTGCCGTTTCTAAAATCCTATGTTATAAATGAAATGTTCGTACAGTGTTAAAAATACTACCACCTTAATCAATTTCAAGTTTACAACTCTTATTACAAGTAATTCGTTCGTAAGCTCGTAATTTCAAATGTAATAAAATCCATTATAGTTATCATATAGAAAAAAAATGTTACGTTCGAGTGTACATATTGAGCAAGAGACTTCGCAAGCTCCGATCGTTAGTATCACGTAGACATAAAAAAAATCGTAATAACTTCAAGTGCAATAAAAAATTAAACGTATAGTAAAAACCTCGAACAGTTTCATAAATTTTACGCGGATCTTACATACTTGATGAAGTCGAAGCCATTAAAAGTTACGGCTATACGAGGGGGGAATTGAACTCATAGGTACGAAGTCCAATAAAATGGTGCGATTTATACAGTACGCGTACACCTTCGCTCGATCGGAATATAAAACTTTTAATTGCTGCTTTTGAATTTCCTGATCCCTCTTCAATGTCAGCAAAAGTCCATATTTCAATCGAATTAAAAAAAATCATTCTCATTCCTATCATACCTACTTCCTCTTTACAAGCATCCCTCTAAAAAAGAAAATCTGTAAAACCTCGCGAATGGCAACATTCCAACAAGTAGTTAATAAATAATAAGCGTTGCCAACGAGTGCAATACAGTCGCGTTTGCAAAGAAAGCTCGTAAAAGAGAGAGAGAATGTTTCTCTCTCTCTCTCGCATCATACACTGGGAAACAAAGACTGGCATAGTCTATTCCAATAACACATCCTCCACTCGCCAAGTTTAACGACGCTTTCCGATAAGCCATTAAAGTTCATATAACGCTAAAAGCCATATACAGAGCACGCGAAGCTTCGTTTGGTTCTATGTATATATACGCAAAAACAGATCTTGCACGTGTTATACGTACGGCAGTAACACACACACAGTGTATCTTATATCTGCTTTATAATGCGCGAGAGAGAGCACCGCGTTCGTTGATCTCTTTATACATGAAATATTCCCTCGTATAATTTTAAACGATCAATCGTATGCGCGTGTGCAATTATACCCATTGAATTGGCGAAAGGGCCTTTCTATTAATGCCATTTGCTCTACGTGCGAGCATCGCTAATGAGCTATACGCAGCCTGCAATTTATGGACGATACTGATTAGGTAGAATTGCTGATTGCTACTGTCTGCTTGTTTCGAACGATTTATTTTAAAAACTTGATCGACAACTTTAAATTTATTAGACCGGAGCATTCAATTTTTTTTTTATTTTGTGGGTAATTTATTGAAATAGCGGAAGTTGCATCGGGGTTGAAGTTATATTCGCCGTTTGAGAAAGTTAAAACGAGAGATGTGACCCAGACGACAGATGGTCTAGACGACGACGACGCGTCATAACTTGAGAATCATGTGCTCGACTGAATATACAACTAACTCTGTCTGTAAAAAATTATTTTTTTTTTTGCTGAACGTTCAAGAAAAATAAACATGCTTCAGGATTATCAAGCTCGATTTTAATAACTTCTCAGACGTATAGCCTCGGAAATTTATTTTGCGCCGATATAAACTTCAATGAATTCTCGCGAACGAGAATTAAATAAAAGTTCGAAGAAGATGCGCAAGACGAGCGGCGTGCATCACAAGACGATCATCTGCACTTCTCTCGACGTTTCATATTATAGCCTTGAGCCATTTATCAAGCGCAGATATACATTTTTTTATTCTTCCGTCGTACTATATATCCACGAAACACTTGTTCTCTCGTTCTGGAATAAAAAGAGAGAATCGATGACGCAAAAAAAAAAAGAGAAACAAACGTCGGAAATGCCAATCCGTTACGTACGTTTCTTTTTTTTTTTTCCTTATACGGCTGGAATCACCAGCAAATTACATGCGTGTACGTTTGTCCCGCCGCCGACTTGAAACTCGTGTGTGTGAACCTTTTGGAAATTCTATAAATAAAGTCAAACTAAATTTAGCCACTTTGGGCGCGCCTTTTATACATTCCGCGTCGGCGGCGGCGGTGTCGGTGGCGGTTGCTTGCAGAAGTAGCACCGGACGCAGCGATTTTCATATATATACTACTTGTCTGCTGTTGCAGAACGCGAATGCCCTTAATTGCTCAGACAGTATTTATGTATGTATATGACGGTCCATTGATCTCTATTCTCATTCACTACAAACTTATGTATGATTCTGTGCAAGGTCATTGTCATCGTCGTTTTATGAATTCTACTATCTCAATTTACGTATTTTTTTGTTTATGAAAGTCTGCAAAAAAGAAAAGAAAAATGTTTTTCCTTGATTTACAAGCGAGTATCTCGACTCGCGTATAGAGAGAAAAATCGCACGAGGTAAAATGTATTCGCGAAGATTTCCACGCAGCAGCAGCAGCAGCAGCAGCGGCTACAATATGCCAGAAATTGAGTTATTGTCGAATCGATCAGCCATACAGCACTGCCACTCAACTACGACAATGATAAAGTCCTCGAACGCGCAGAGATAACAATTTTGCTATTTCATGCGCGCCGAGTCGAGCGAGCGACAGAAGATGAGGTCCATTCGACGTTGGTGGGCATAAACTCGTATACCGCTTGAAATGAAATTACGAGCGACAAAATTGACGCTTTGCATAAAGCATAATTATCTTGAATAATACACTGTAGGCAATGTGGGATAAGTTGTTGGAAAATATTTGCTTTTTTTTTGGGTGTAAATCTACTTCGGAAAAAAGTTTGTATTGTTTAGTTGTCAATTGTCGATTACATTTTTGGAAGTAAATATTTGTTAATTGTATTTAAATCGTAATTGATATAGTAAAATTTGAGAATAGTATACGATGTCTAAATTGAGAAGAAAAGACAGAAACAATTAAATATTGCCTAATACTTCAATTCATGTCAAAATCATGAGTTCAATTAATCCAAAATAGAACTATAAATCTCGACAACCCCAATATTCCAACAAAAAGATAAAAAAATCCCAAGCGCCACATATCGACCACTGATCACACTACGAAAAAAAAAAATCCAACGCAACATCAATCATTCTCACTCGCATAATACTCACAATCCAACCAAAAAAAAACAAACAAACAAAAACAAAGCCTCGTCAATCGCAAAAAAAAACCCACGCACACAGGTTATCTCCCACGAGGCTACATAAATCTCGCGAGCTTTGAAAATTTCCCCTTTCATCGCGATCATTCGCGCGTACGACTGGCATAGAAAAAGAAAGAGAAAAAAAAACAACGATGCAAGCAGCAGTAGTAGTAGTAGTACGCTTAATTAACCGATCAAGCTGACTCGACTGACACACTGAGGCGTATATATACGAAAGCATCTCTCTACTATCTCCCTCGTCCTCCCGCTTACGTTACACGTCTCGATGCACACCGTCGCTATTCGAATTCGCAAGCCCATATCCGACAATTTCTGCGTGTGTGTGTGTGTATAAACTGGATATCTATTGTTTTTCAGGTGATGAATTCGAAGAGGATCGGTGTGCACCGTTTTTCGAAATAACACGCAGAGTATAATCCAATAATGCGTCATCTAAGAGTCTTGCTAAGTCAGCGTTGATTCAGAAGCATGAATTTTTCGAAAAATTGCTTTCGATCCGAGATTGACAACCTTCACTTTATTACTACGTCGTGACTAATGGTTACCTAACGAACAAAGAGAGCTCACCAAAAACATCAGCAGTTATAATAATATTAGGGAAAAAAAACGTGTATACTCTTTGAATTTTGCAACAAACATCGCCACTTCAGCTTGCACAATCCTCTCTCTCTCTCGACGCGTCTCTCTCTCGATCTTTACGAGTCACTTGATCGCTGCTGCTGCGGCGACATTTTTATGTACATCGCGCGCGCGCACGATAGAGATGCATCTTATACGTAGAGGCTTTTACGACGGATATATATGTCTTCGCCGCTCGGCGCTTCTTTTCTTTTTTACGATGTCATTTTCGAGAACGCGCTGCTATGAATATAAAGAAAAAATATATAAGAATATGTATGTATATGCCTAATATCCGCGAGTTGGCAATTTTTCGTTTTTTTTTTTTACAAAAATTGAAAATTACACATTCGGAGAAAAAGGTAAATAAAGCAGCAGCAGCGCGGCGATAAAACTCTCCGAGCTGCGCGTGAAAATGAAATAAACGCGCGAGAGCCGAAAATTCATTCGCGAAAGGAAAAAAAAATTTTCTCTCTCTCTTCCTCGATATAATCCAATAAAAGCACGAGCGCGAAAATTCCGAACAAAAGCTCATTGTGCGCGAGCGCGAGCGAGAAAATCGGAGAGCTTGTAAAACGCATATATATATATATATATACGCAAACAAGGCATCTCTTTGTTTTTTAGCATATAGCGAGAGCGAGAGAGAGATTGAAAAATTGCAAGTGATAAAACGACGCGAAAATTACTCACGAGCAAATCTTTGTCTACAAAAATTTTTTTTTTTCATTATTAATTACTCACGCGCGAGAGAGATTCGTTTTGAATGTCATTGTGCAGTGTATTTATATAATAGAGAAGCGCGCAGTTAACGAGATCAACTTTTCATTACGAGGAGCGACGATTAATTGACGGACTGATCTATTTTTATGCGGGGTTTAATTGGTTGAATCGTTGAATAATCATCGGATTAGTTTTATTACACACTCATCGCATTTATTTTTTTAAATCGAATTAATTATATCAATTTCACAAACAACGTTCGATCATTAGCATATATTTATTAACACTTTCCGATAGCGGAAAACTTATTTGCCTTGCACTCGAAAGATACAAAAGTAACCGCGAGAAATAGCAGATTCTATTAAGTAAAATGAGTTTTCATCGCGCGACGCAAAAGAAGAGCACCAGAAGAATAAGAGAGAAAAGAAACGCGGAGGAAAAGCAAGAGATAAAGAGATCGAGATTGGGCACGCTGAAATCCCATTTTCCACGACTCGGAATTCCGTCGGCGCGGAAGTGATTCACCTTCTTCCTCGTGGCGCCGGCTAACGAGTCCCGCTTCTTTGATTGTCGTCATCCCAAGACTATCATTATTATTATTATTAGTCGTATAGTAGCGGTCAAAAAGCGAAGCATATACTCTTCGCGAAAAAGGATTCGCGTCCTTGCTTGCTATTTTATTTTTCTTTTTTTTTTTTTTAATTGCGCGCGATTCGTGTCCTTCGACATTTTCTCTCGTCGTCACGTATACATTATACGCAACAGTCTGATTGCGAGAGAGAGCTGAAAACAAATCAGGCGCTAATTTTCAATTGCACGATGATTGACCGTGATTACCAAGCGGACGACACTGCGCGGAATTATTATGAATGTCCCGGGGAAAATTGTAATTGACGATTCTTCTCTGTCTCTCTCTCTGTATTTCGAAATATATACCGACGTGTGTTTTTATGTGCGCCGACGATCACACTTTTTCACGCGCTAATTGGACGGATTCTTTGTGCAATATATATTGATCATTGGGTTACGTACGTGAATCATACCAATTGATTAATAATACATATACTTTTTTTTTTCATTTCGCTTATGCAGGCATTCGGTGTAACGATGGTTGTAATTGACATTTTTTTTTAAATTCTAAACTGAATTATTTATTTGCGAGACGAGAATAATAAATTTTGAAAACCTCAAACCATCGTATACACATTGCTCATCGTTGCAAAATCATTGTTAGTCCGAAGTGCAAATGTAATGACGACGATGTGGTCAATGAGAATGCAGAAAAAAAACTAAAGTATGAATCGATTTATACGGATAAGCGACATATTATAAGCGAGTAACGAGTTTCTCTTCGGTCAAATACGCGGAAGTTGTCATGATGCACTAGATCGAATATGAGTCAGAGTTGTGCGACGATCGATTAGGACCGCCATGAGTCTCAAGGTTAATTCCCGCATTGGCCTTTCTCTCTCTTTTTTTTTCGGTCGCCCCCAATTTTTTAGTGACTTGCCGGCGGGACTTTGTGAAATTCGATATTTCGACTGTCACTGCCTGAATTTTTCGGTTGACGGTGCGAATTGGCTTGATATGAATTTTTGATTGAAATTTATTTTTTTGACAGTTGATCGTTGATGAATAATTGAGATGGCGTGCGAAGATGTAAATTCAAAAATTCAATTAAAAATTCCGCTTTTGCCAGGAACGATCGCTTGGTTTTCTAATTAAAAAAGCCACGTTACCCTGAAAAAAATATACGTGTAACCGACTTCATAAACGAGTCGTTGATTATCAATCAACTCTACCCTCAAGAAAATCAAACAAAACGCAAACATCATCCGCAAACTAGAATCTTAAAAGACTACCAAAACGATTCAGCCGGCACATCAATCAAATTTCATGGCCTCTGTCAAGCGTCGTTCGTCTATAAAGCCGGTATGATAGGGCAAGCACATCGCCCTTATATATATGACATAGGAAGCTTTCGATCCGCAACTGCGAGCTCGTCGTTCGCCGTTCGTCGCG
The DNA here is from genome assembly GCA_035047105.1 of Galeopsomyia nigrocyanea. Taxonomy (NCBI): domain Eukaryota; kingdom Metazoa; phylum Arthropoda; class Insecta; order Hymenoptera; family Eulophidae; genus Galeopsomyia; species Galeopsomyia nigrocyanea. The sequence continues at coordinate 15,289 of JAWWMK010001154.1, forward strand.
AGTAGTGAGTCAGACTGGCGTATAATTAAATTTATAACCTAAGCTTGCCCGAGCTATTAAGGGCACAGCCACATGCACAATTGCCACGCCTGTGCGACGCAGCTGCAAACATTGTTTCAACGTTGTAGAGGTATATTGAAGCGAGATTTTGCGGAAAAATCGAGAGTGTTGCTCGATGTGATTTATCACCGAGAATTAAAAATGCTAAGGTCGAAGCTCTGAATGAGAGAGAATTCTCAAGGTTTACTCTCACGTTGTTGTTTCTTTTTTTTTTATTGAGGGCATGTGATTCACCCGTCGTGAGAGGAGAGAGAGAGAGAGACTGGGTCTGTCTAATTCTGGGCTAACGATATCTGAGAGTGAAGGAGGGCGACCTGTTATTATTTTCTCCGCGGCTGCACGACGTTGATTGAGGCTATTTTGCTCTCGGCTTCAGCGCGGATATCTTTCGAGATTTTTTATTTTGGTTAAAATGAACTTATCTGAGCAGAGAATAATTCTGATATTGATTTATAAAAGCGTGTATATATCACTGCTAACGAGAAAAAGAAAGAAATTTCGACACTGTCTAAATGTCATTCACTGTCATTCATAATAAGTATACATCGAGGGGTTATCAACTGGTACAAATCTGTGTACAGGATCAAAAAAAAATCTCTTAGAATCTTTCAAAATACTTGTTTTATTTTATAAATTCGAGAAAAAAATTTTGAAAACGGTTAATCAAAAAAACTCAGCCATCTCTTGGTACAATCCAGCAACCCAAGTGTAAGATAACATCAAAAATTATTTTTCATCCAATTCAAATACACATGCAATCATCATTCATAAACTACTACCAATTTTCTAAACTTCATCTTACAGTCTCGTCGAACAAAAGCCACAAACTCGCCAAACGAAATCGAAACAAAATCGAAGTTTCACAGCAAAATCCACGACAGCGAAACAAATGTAGAAGGACAAGGAAGGTCATCGGCAGCACAGAGAATCCAATCTCGCTACTGCTGCTGCTGCTATGGGCTTGCTCGAGATAGAAAACGAATAAAGAAATAAAAAGATACGCGATACAATTTCCTCGTCCTTGGGATTTCCCAACAATTTCCGTATAGTAAGCCGAGAAAGAGATGATCCGCCAAATCGAACTTGCATCGTATACATGCGTTTTATTCAAATCTATTTTTTTTTATTTCATGCACGATATTTTTTTTTCTTGTCATCAAAGTAACACTAACGTCGACGAATGGGGAAAAACACACGAGTCTGTTGACACGAAGTCATGAGTTTTCGCAGCAACGTGCACGGCTAAACATTGGCGTTCCTTGAACTTGACGTATTTTCGAGAATACGATATATGTATATCGTGCATTACTGTTTGGACGACGTTGGGGAACTGCAGAGAGAAAGCGCAGTTTTAATCGCCGCCGCCGCTCGTTGGCAGAGGTTGATGGATGGGGCAGAGCTATACGTTGGATGAAGCTTTCGCGAAACTGGTGAATTTATGAATTTTCCGAGCAGACAGAATTACTACTATGATGATTGACTTTAGCTTGCAGAAATTTGTTTTTCACCATGAATTTCAATACAAATGTAGATGAAAAATAAAATTAAAGTGGGACAAAGTGTAGTCGACTGCGAAATGAGGCGCGTTAAGACGCATGTACAACCCCAAAACCCCTTTCACCGAACTAGGTTATCTCGAAGTTCTGCGAAGGCAAAAGCCGATACATATCAAATAAGTTGGGTTCGTAAAAAAAGCCCTCTCTCGCGAAAAAAAAAAAGAAAAAATCGATCCGACGAAATAAGCCAATCCATCACACCACACCGACTTCACAACGAATATATGTATATTGCTCCAAGAAAATTATATCTGACGAAAAACAGGCCTACAGAAAAAAAAGGGAAGCAACAGACATAACACACACTGCTTAAAATTGAATATTCATGCGCGTGTGCGTATTGATTAGCTGCCATGTCTGAAGACCCTTTGGGAAATAACAACAGGCAGGCGGAGGTCAAATTGATCCCAAGTTGCCACCACCACCTTCTTCCGTTTTTCGTAACGGACCCCCTCTCATCGGCACGATGACATTATCGCCGCTTTTGTACACACAAGCGCGGAGTGTTTGCCAAACCGAAGGGAGTAGAGGATTGTTTAATTGTGAGTTTAGGATCCGTATATTTTTCCAAACCCCTACCGTGATTGGCTTTTACCCTCTCGTCAAACTAATACAACGTTTACCGAAGTAAAAGGTATATTGTAAACGGTATAGGATGCGGATAAGTTTTCTCCGAGTCGTAGCGAAAAACTTGGTACACACTGTTCGGAAGTTGAAAGAGAGAGCTGACAGTTGCAGGTAATTAAGGGGAAAGATTTCCCAAGTTTTCCAAGTCATTTGCATGAATTCCGCAAAGTTACACGGTAGCTTCGATGCTAATTATTCTCACGACATTCTTCTTTTCTTTCGAGCAAAGAGAAAAAAAAAAACGTTGTTTTAAAAGCCGGTTGTACAATTTTTTTTTTTTTGCACTGGCGTATTAACATCTCATCTGTCACCTCATTAATTCGCTCGAACTTTCAAGTGTTTCCACGGAAGGATATATCTGCTTCTTCTGTATTTTTTTTTTTCGTTTCTATACTGCACTTTGGCGAGGGTTAGCTTTGCGTGCAAGTGAACGGAGCAGCGAACCCATGAAAAGAGAGTGAGGAGGGGAAGTGTGTATAAACGAGCGCGTCGTCGGGGCGGCTGAGTGGCGCCGGAAGAGAACTCAAGATGACGTCATCCTTTATATATACGTTCGAGCTTCAACGATTTTGTATTCAGACACCGCACTTTCCAATGGGTTATTTAGATTTTTTTTTTATTGTGGCGATTTCGATCTTGTCGCGACCGACGTATTTTTACAATTTAGATTATTGCGGTGATAAATTCTAAGAGTCTTCTACTAACGGTAATTAAATCTTTCACGAAGTCTCGAGAACGTCTGCAACAATTTTCTAAATTTAATGAGACTTTGCGTGAAGTTTAGGTAAGAAATTAGCTCTGATCAAAACTTTAGATTAAGATAATTATATTCCCCAAGTGAAAACGTAAATCAACTGGCAAAAAAAAACAAATGCTTGAAAAATCATCTCGCCGCAAACTCGCTTCATTACTCTCATTCGGCTAATTTGCCAAACTTAATTTCCAACTCATAACTAGCACGGACGTCGAGTCCGCGCCAAAGGTAAGTATTATACTTTCGCGAGATCGCGCCTCCATGGTAATCAAGCAAAAACTTCGATATACCGATAATTAAAAAAATTTTTTCCTCCCCGGGTTTTAAGCCGCAGAACCGATAAAACTCTCAAGGGATATAGCCTCTCATTAACAATTCTGCAAAACTTTGGGTATAAAGTTACTTTTCGACCGCGGCGATAATTAGCGACAGGGTGAACAAAAAAAAAGTTGAGCTCTATACTGTACGACGATGATTTCCCACGTGCGCGCGCTGCACACAAGGAGCCTTTTCATTCGATTTGATATTATAAGCAAGTTCAATTTTTCCATTATGGCTTTTTTTTTTGTAGGCGTTGTTCGATACTAGAGTGCGTGTGTGACAGCTTTGATAATTTATTGTCCAATTGACTTTATAAGTTATAGTGGTGGGTTTGACAGCAACAAAAAAAATAGGAAGAGCAACTTTACTTTTAGCATTGACTTTATTTGTCCCGTAGAACTAATTTTTCGAGCGTGACATAATCGAAAAGATTAATAAAAATTTTCAAGTATCAGCTCGTTAATGATGAGAAATCTCGTAATCCAGAATCCACAGCTGATAAATTAACTTCCGATAACAAGCATCAATCTTGCGCCATTTCTCTTGATAATATCCAGACACACTGGAAAACTGCCGGCCAACTCGCGAAAAAAAAAAATACTCTAAAGAAGGGTTTCATTTTTTTTTAACATTAATTATATGGAATCTTTGTTCGCACTGCAGTAAAAATTTTATAAAAAACGACAAAATACTAACAAGATATTCTGTTCGATAATCGTAGCACAGCGACAAGCATCATTAAAAAAAACGGAACAATCGCATCGGATACTCATTATATTAAGCTCGTCGAGCAGAGAGAGAGGGAGGAAGCGTCGATAAATCTACGATTGTCACGTTCGATCGATTTCTTTCTTTTTCTTTGTCTCCTCTCTTTAATGCTACGTGTAAGTTTTCTTCGTCGGCAATTAATCTGCTGTTTGTCTGTGTGTGAGTGTGATTAAAGTTTTTTTTTTCCTCGACGAGGTCAATTAACGATGAGTTTCCTGCACTTATCCCGTGTGTCTCTTATACTTTTTTTCTATATTATATATACGTTCGATCGAAGCTCTACTAAAAGTTTACTTTTCTTGCTGTTGAGGACGATGACGACGAGTAAGGAGGAGAAATATCGTTTACTTTGAGGGAGAGAGTTACTTTACTCGAATCGAACGAAATTAGTTACATCGTTTGACCAAATTGAAAGCTATCGTTAAAGCAGGAAATAATTCGTCACCATTTATTTATAAATCAACCGATTTCTTCGAAACGAGAAATGCGCAATAAACTCTGGCGTATATCGATTAAATCTACCAAACGAATCAGTCGCTCCATTGAAAAAAAAAAAAGGAAATCAAACCTTGAGTCCAATCCCACAACCCGTCAAGATTTTTCCCACGATCTCATATATAAAGCTGACTCGCAGATTAAAACTCAGCTCAACGCGCAAGAAACGCACTAATCGATCGCAGAAGAAAACGCTTGCGACTGCAATGTATCGCAACATACATATAAAACGTTCTCGTGTCTCTCTCTCTCTCACGGTCGAATTTAGGGTGGCGCGTGCTTTTGCAAGAAAATATATGTAAATGCCGGGCTAACGAAGTGGGTCGCGAGCGAACTTTCTCGTATATAGCACACAAGAGTTGTTATATAATTTTAATCAAGGTACCGCCACTCAGAGACAGAGATGACTAGCACGTGATAAGTTGATTATTATAATTAAGAGGCTTTTCTTCCACGTACGAATTATCATATGAAGTTTGTGCCAAAATTATACGACGAGAGAGTGAGGGTTTTAACGATTATTAGGCGAACTTTATATATAAACCGTCAAGAAATTTTCGATAAGTCGTCGAGTTGGCGCTTGCGAATATGAGTACCAGCGCAGCTGCTACGCGGAGAGAGAGAGAGAGAGAGAGCACATGTGTTACTAATTACAGACAGCCAACGACGACGGCCGAGCGAGACTTTACGTCCTTCTGAATGACTTTGCTATATAATACTGGTCAGCTTTCCGCTCATTCGATTTGGTTTTCGAGGAAATTTATGTTACGTGACAGGTTGGATGTCTGGTTTTTCTCTGCCTTGTTGGAAGTATTTTTTTTCTTTTTGGGAGGATCCGAAGAGAGATTTTTTTTAGATTGGTGGCTTTTAATTGAATTGATGAGAGTGAGTTGTGGATTAAACTGGATATTAAGATGATGATACGATTAGTCAGTTAACAAACAATATTATATGTAATTCCAACGATATGAATATCAGGACAAAGCATAAAAATATAAATCAAATAATTTCAGTTAATACATTACGTTTATTAAATGAAAATACTGTTCTTTTATTGCCTATAGAATTCAAATTCTCCACACGTAAACGACGAAATAGAATGAACGACCTCTATCAAGACGACAAATAAACGGAATTTTCTTATAATGTCTCTCCAATTTAATACAAAATATACTTCTATCTACAAATGAAAAAAAAATCATCCTGTTACAAAACTCTCCTAACAATCATTCAAATAAGCATCTTTAATTCAGTGCATATTATACATATTAATCATTGAACTCAATTCTAAAATCGAAGCAATCATCCAACCTCATACACAAATCCCGATATACAGACATAACATATACGCTCCAGTTTTTTTCCGATCGTCGCAACTCATATGTATATCCCACGCGCGTGTTCACGTATAAAAAGCATCTCTTTACTCGCAATTTTTCACTCCATTAAACGTCAACCCGCGAGAGAGAGAGAGAAGAGCGTTAAACTTTGCAGGAGGAGTGTCGTCGCGTCAGTCAAAATTGAGGGAAAGCTTCACGGCGGCGCATTGTTAGCGACGAAGACGACGACGACGAAGAGAAGTTGGCATATGCAATTAAACGTCGCTCGTCGAGAGATTCAATTTAACCGCCCTTTCTCAGCGACTGCTGCAGCCACTTAATGACTTATTTGCACTGTACTTCTGTTGGCTGCATGCTGCCTTCCAAGATTATGGCAATGTGGAGATGCGCCTTAATGAGGATTCCCACGTGATTTCAGAATTCTTCTTACGCATCAACAGCAGCAGCAGCAGCTATTAGCATATTACGTCTAAAGTGCAAGCTTCGTTCGTTTTATGCGTATATTATCCGACTCTCGTTCTCGCTTGATAGAAATGTTTATTTAATTAATGCAATGATCGTTCGCGTGTCTAAGAAGACGAGGCTGTACATTCTGCTGTGATTTTATCCAAAGCATGATTTTTACAGCATCTATTACAGAAGCTTTATAAAATTTACGAAGATACCTTTTTAACATTAATGTCTTGTAGTCACCGTAAAAAACAAAAGTTCATTAAACATTATCACCCGTGCGTATCTCTCTTTTCAAAAAAGATATTCCACTCGCGTATGCACAAAGCACACACACACACAGGCGCACACATTCCTAATCAAATAAGCAAGCATCCCTCCGGTCGCACGCGCGCTCTTTATCAAGGGAACACCTGTGCTTGCGCGCGCTTTAATTTTCTCTCTCTCTCTCGCTCTCGGTGGCATGCGCGCCCGCGCGAACCCAGGATGCTGCTACTATACCTATCTGGAAATAAACGGAGCGCGCCAGGTGCTTGCAATGCCGCACCCTCGAGGCTATATGTACATACGCGCGCTACCGACGACGACAACCTTCTCTCCCTCTCTCTCTTCTTTTTTTTTTATTTTTTTTTTTCAAGTGCAGATTTTTTTTTGTCGCACGCCTGTTGGACACCACCGCAATCTCGGTTAATGACGCGCTCTCGCGTGGTAAATAAAAGAAGAATGCTGCTGTTGTTGTTGTTCGGGGGGACAATGATTTTGAATGCTCTGAAGCGATGGGTTGTGAGTTTCGTTTCTTTCGTTTTTATTATTTTTTTTTCTTCGTGACGTTAATTTGTTCAACCATCGAGATGATCAAATTATACGCTCGAGAAAATATATATTTGCGTTTAATTGAAAAAGCTGATTTATGAAACCGTGAAGGTCTGTGTGTGGGTAATTATTTAAAAAAAATATAAAAGCAACGTTTCACGGCTGAAACGATTTTACGTTGATTTATTCGCGTAAACGCTTGAATTTTCGTCCATAAATAAAAAAACAAAAAATTGATGAATTTTCGCGAGGCGAATAATCAACCGTTAAAAAAAAAAATAATTTTTCGTGCGTCACTACGTACTCGATGCAAAAAAAAAAATAAAGGTTGGTTAACGCGCAGACGCCGGGTTATATAGCTATAAATGAACATTAATTAATGCGTCTGGTCGTTTGGATTTCATTCAATGATTCACATCTGTGTATATACATATAACGTAGCATTAATTGAGCTTATATTCAATTTTCGCATAAGGAACGAGGAACGAGTTTATTGAGTTTAATGGGTAAGGATCGGTCGCACAATGTAAGATCGACACACACGGGCGCCTTAAAACGGAAATGCCTCGGTAATAAAAAAAAATGAGAGATTATCCGCGTCGATTCATCTTGGATGTATAAGCAAAATAGAGCTGCGAATAATATATAAGAGAGGCATTTGTCATTTTCGAAAAAAAGAGAGTGTGAAGCGACGCGGACGAGGCATTGTCTCTTTTCAAGCTTGCAGCCGCAAGGCAAAAGACCAAGCTTTTCTCTCCCTGCGAAAGAAAAAAATGCAGCGTGCAACAACGTCAGCTTTTGATTCCTCGAATCATAAATCTTTTTTTTTTTCGCGCATTTGGATATATATACGAGTTTTGGTGCTGCGGAAAAACCTCGCGTTTTTTGCGCTTCTGTCCTTATATAGTTGAATTCTTGATTTACGATGGGATGAAAACAAAAGGAGAAACGAAAAGCTTTTTTTGTGTGTATTTTTTTTTGTTTAGGAGGATTTTAATAGTCTTGTTGAGCTAGAGATTAATCTTGTGTTACGATTATTATGTGCTTTTTTGGAATGAGTATTATTTGAATCGACGAACTTTCCAGTAGTTGCGAAGGATTGAGTAATTCCAAATTTCTAATTAGTAGCATATTAGATATTGCAAATGATCTTATCAAGTTTTGAAATATTAATTAAAATTCACTAGTGCAGACGGAAAGTTGTGTTAAACATACTCGCTAATTATCATTTTTATACCAAACAAGATTTCACCAAATTCATAATAAATTGCGTACTTCAATTAATATATAGTTAGAGCACTTTTTGCATAAAATAATAATTTCTTTATACAGAACGAAAACAGCGTCCGACTGTGAAATAATAATTCACGTACTTTCGCATAAAAATCAAATATTCGATATAGATCATAATTCTTAGGTATAGACGGCATAATTTGAGCTAAAAGACATCTATCGGAGGATGACACTACGATCAAGCGTACACGAAGAGAACAAGTAACAACATCATTTCATTCAACAATGCACCCACTTGTTAACAATATCTCTTTTTTACCAAAACAAAAATCCATACCTATACACTCACAAAACGAAGAATACACTCGACTTGCCCAATAGAAAAGAAAATTATCACAGCAAGTTATCTATAAAAGCTGTTCACAAGCGTACTACTAGCAGCAGCAAAGTGTCACGAGTGAGGCAGTAGCGTAGTACGGCATAAAAGAGATATTACAACGTACAGCGACAATAGGCCTGCATACAAGTCGAGAGAGCGGCAAAACTATACATAGAACTCGGTAGAATAAGAAAAGGCGAATGAAAGTCTGTGCTGCGTATGCGTACATGTGTGTATTCGCTTCCTGCAGTTAACGACCCGCCAATCGGAAATCGCCTGCTGTGCCATCGCCGACGACGTTGACCTCTCTCTCTCTCTTTCATCGCGAATAAAAAAAAAAATACGCGCGCCCTTGAGAGATAAACTCTCATCTGTGAGATTATTAAAATTCACATATGTGTGTGTGCGCGACTATAATACTTCACATTTTTTTGGAACGCGTTCAAGTTTTGCAAGTGGTTGTTGAGAGAAACGATCGCGGGGCTGTTGTTTCAAAACATAAAAGTCCGTTATTGAAAAAACGTGAATATATATGCGCGTAAAATGAAATACCGCCACTTCGAAACATTGTGGCGCGCGCGGAAATAATAATTCTCAAAAGTTACGTTTAGCTTTCACCGTCGCAATGTTTCCAGACAGTGAAATTTATTCGCGACGAAAAAAAAAAAAGAAGTTTTTATTTTTCAGTCTTACCGTCAACTTGCTGCTACGCATAAGTAACTTTTAGAAAGTGCAGCATTCGGAGATGACGATAAGCCCACTGAACTATATTTTTCAAGAAGACATGCAGAATGAATAAATTCGTCTCTTGCATCTTCCATGTTACATAAGAGCCTCGATTATCATAAATCGCATATGCAACGCGTATACATATGAAATAAAATAAAAATTTACTCGCTAGTTTACAAATAAGTTTAACGGTAAAATCCAATGTACTAAAAACCTTCGCAGTTTAGTATACAGCCGCGATGGTGTCGATAAACTTAGCGTACAAAATAGCAACGCATAACCGTAAATTCCCCTCCTTTCAATCAACGAGGATCCGAATGATCAAGCGTATATATATACGCGCAAAGTTCATACTTACTATACCTCCCCCTCAATCAACGCACAGAGAGAGAGAGACTTCCAGCCGAGTTGTAAGCTCTGGCTTAATTCGTGTCTGGGAAGTCGCGGGGCGCGGTAATCAAGAAGCGACATCGATTCTGAAATTTCGCTAAAGGCGTCAGCTCATTTCCTCGACGACGACGACGTCGAAGAGAGAAAGTTAAAAAAAAAAAAGCGCGACGATAACGATCCTTTTCGTAATTAAACCGCCGTCGCGAGCTTGCACTCGAGAATTTTTTTTTTTTTCGAAATGTCGCCGGCACTCGTTAAGTATCATTATTACAGTCAGCTGATCAAAGCAAAGTGGAATAATTCAAGTGAGAACGCGTTTCGTCGACTTTACATAAATTTTTTTTTTTTCACGTGAATATGCAATTAGTTTCACGCGCGGGGAAAATGTATGTTAACAAGGAAAACGAGTTGAGAGGATGCGCTGCTGCTGTTGCTTTTTGAGTGTAATACGGCACAAGACGTGAAGTTGCGAAATGTAAAAAAAAAAACAAGAAGAAAGGGTAAAAAGACAGAGAAAGCAGGAATGTATAAGTTGAGTGAATGATTGCAGTAATAAAGCTTTATTTGATTGGCGAAATTGTAGTATTGTGAAAATCACTCGAGGCAATTTATCAAAAGAACAAATTTTATTCATCAAAATAACGCTGATACTTTTCGAATTACTTTCGAAACACGGCGAAATCCATCGTTATTAACGATCAAAATAAATCATCTCTCTTAAAAAAAAAAGAAAAAAAATATCAAATATCACCGGAACGTCGACTCACTCGAGCGCTAATCTAAATCGCTAGATCGACAAAAGCAAAGAAGAAGAAGGAGAAGAAAAAAAAAAGACGCACAGCACAAGAATATCGCGAGAAGATCTTATTCATGAGTCAGAGCTTTAACCTCTCTTTCTCCCCCTTTTTTTCCCATTCTCTCCGCGAAAAGCTCGTATCAACACGCGCGCCAAGTGAAAGAAAGAGCAAAGCTACACTCGCGCGAGAAGAAAGAGGTAAAGAAAGAAAAAAAAAAACACTCGGAGAAGAGCGGAAAAGCTCTGAGTTATTCGCTTTCTCTCGGCTGCTTGCTTACTTTTTCCTTTCTATTTGATATACCCCTGCCATGCTAATCCAAGCATCAACACTTGCAAATAATATAGGAAGAAAAAAAAAAGTCGATTTTTCTTCATCGCAAGCTTCGCGTTCATCACAGACCCCCCGTAAGTGAATTTTCACCGTCCGCTGGGTGGGGAAGGGGGGATTATTGAAAATAAAGCGAGCGAAGAGAGAACTAACGAGGTGGGATTAAAACGGAGAGATGCGAACTGAAAAATAAAGCACGCGCCTGATGTTTCTCTCTCTCTCTCTCGGCTCCGCGTGGAAAAAAAAAGTATCGTTTAATCTTTCATCGCTTCGAGCGCCAACCTCTCTCTCTCTCATTTAAAAAAAACGATGCTGTTGAAATTAAATTTTTAATGAATTTCCAGGCAAATTTTTGCTCTCGTGCTTCAGACCTTTCTACTTCTTCATTCACCTTTCAATTTACCGACGCTTTTAATTTGCGACTAATTACCGCGATTTTTTTTTTGCTTTGGGTAAATAAAATATACGGGGAAACTATAATATTGCGTAATTTTCATCTCGGACCAGCCGCAGTTACCGAGGCAGTTACCTCACAACTAATGTTTGCTTCTCTCGTGGAAAATTGAAACTCCAAGCGTATTTCGTTAAAACAAAAACGAAAAACCTTATCATAGCAATAAACCACGTACAATCGAATCCGAGTACAAACGACGAAAAAAAAAGAGAGAGACGTCAGATTAAGCACTATATGCGAAACGTCCAGAGAGAGAGACACACAGGCGGCGACGGGCGTGCGCATAAAGAAGATAATAAGGCCTAAAACTGCAGTGTGGCTTTTATCTCGGGAAAAGGAATGGCCCTAAATCAAAGATACGTTTTAATCCGAGATAAAGTGTATGTCGGCGGCGACGACGTATAATACGGCCTCCCTAAAGAGAATTCAAAGAGTCCGCGCGAGTGCACAGCTGCGTATAACAATGAAAATACCAGAAGTAACTTTCTAACGTCCGGGTTTTAGCGCCGCGCGCACACGTGTGTGTGTGCGTTCCAATAATTTATTTAAGTTCGCGCGCAGATGCGTCATATCAGCTTTTTTTTTTCGAGGGAGGAAGGAGCTTTGCTGAGGTAACTCTTTTTAGGACGTGCTGATGCGAGAAGAAGGATGTTCTTTTTTTTTACCTTTTCCCCTTAAGGGTGTGGAAAGTTTTTTCATGTACTCAGCTGTTGCGAAAAATTCGCTGGAAGGGAATGTAATTTAGTTTAATTAAAAGAGTTTGAAAAGGCATTCAATCAAAAGTAACAGACAAATTAGCGCGATGAAAGTGAAGCGTTATCTCAAACAAAACTCGAGTAATCAAACTTTTAATACACCGCGTTTCGTACACAAGAAACTCTTGCAATTCAATTTCAATTTCTCCATTGAGAGGATGCTAATGATACGTTATATATACGACTCGAGCAAAGCTCAACTAAAATCAGCTCATTATCGAAGTAAACCGCTTACTTAGCATTCGACTAGTCCATTCAATATTGAAACGGAACTCCAGGCATTCCACATACGTATAATCAGCTTTTACGTTAGCATCTGCATTCACCCGCGCATTGTCGAAGCTCGCGCAAGTGTATCAACAACCAAAAGCGCAACAACTATATTTTTTTTTTCTTCGCGTCACTAACCACGAATAATCGAACGAACAACCGAGAGTACGTTTTGAGTCACTGCGCGTGAGTCGTAAAAAAAAAACAACAAAAAGGTACGTCATCCGCGCGGGCGAATTTGAAATTGAAATGAGCAGCCTAATTACCAGTCCGCGGAAAAAACAACGAAAGTTTTCGCGCGGACGAGAGGTGCAGCGAGTACGAAAAGTTTGCCGAGCAACAAGGGGTATAGAACTTTGTCTCGTGGAACAAACGTTTTTTATAATACCCATTCTTGTTGAGGCCTGTTAGTTTTAACCATCGTGGTGGTGGATTGCGTCTCGTTATGCCCGAGTACTCGAAGATTCGTGGGATTATTAATAATTTAAATTTTTTTGTTAGAGACAATTCTCTTTCAACTTTCATATAAAGATAGATGAATTCATTAATAAGCAGCGTATTCAATGATTTTAGACCTTGTACGCTACGTCACACATTACGTACCGTTTATTTTTCCATTCGCTTTAACGGTTTATAGAAAAGAGTAACGTGAAATTAGAAAGAAGAAAGAAGCTCAAAACAAAAAGAAACAATGGGCGTATTGTGTGCACGCTTTTAATTGCAGTGAAATAAAAAATTAAATACTTATCGCGCTTGAATTCGTGACTCATGATTTCCCACGCAATTTCCACGCTGCCGCCGCCGTCGCTGATAATTCGGTATCAGGTCAAAGACACGAATGCACGCAGAAAGCCGGATATACAATAGTCCGAAAAAGGAAGAAGAAAAAAAAGAAAACAAGAAACTCTTTATGGAGATATTGTTTGGAGTGTCGGTGTGGCGCTAGAGCACCACGAAAGCTTTATATAAGCTCTTTCTTCTATTTTTTCTAGGTCAAGGATTTTTACGGCCAATCGGTGAAAAAGCTAGCGGCAGAGTGCTTTTTCTCGCGCCGCACGAGAACCGTGAAAGAGGAGGATAATAGCGTTCGGTCGAGGGGGGGAAAAATACAGAAAAATATTGTGTGGCTGAATGAAAGCTTTTTTTTTTCGTTGGAATGTGAATTACTTACTCACGGTTTATATTATTTATTTTACGGTTTGAGTGTATTGATGCGTGATTGAAGATTATACGTGGGAGCATTGGCATCGATACATCGATACGATTGTGTGACTAATGTTTACTTGACGTACAAATGTTAGGTAATAAGTGTTTGAATGAGATATATTGATTGATTCATAAAAGTGACCCAGAAACTAGAAAAATTCATTGGCCTAAATATACACAGTAAAAAAATTTTACTCTTTTTCGGAACAAACAAAGTAAAAAGGTACTCAAAATAAGTAAAAAGTTACTCAAAATGAGAAACTCATTACTCATTTTGAGTAACTTTTTACTTGTTTTGTTGCGAAAATGAGTAAAAATTTTTACTGTGTAAATGTACTCGAGTATAATATGTTAAATAACTAGATGCAAGTAGATTTGCATACAGGATGTGAAGATGTTTGAAAAAAATATTTTAAAAAATTGTCGATACAAAGCTTAATTTTCATATTAAAAAAGGAAAAGTTTCAATGCAATGCACGGCATCTCGATTTCAAAACTGTATCACTCAAATTAAATCAATATATTACACGAATAAAATTCCAAAAATCTCAGCATTCCCACATTAAATCTCAAACAGGTTCCAATTTAAAATAAAAAAAAAAGCCTATATAAAAAAAACTCACCGCTCTATCGTCAACGTATACAGGTGAGAAAGCCGGTTTGCCAATAACATCTCTGAGCACAGCGAGCACAAGTAACACCAGTATCGTCGTCATCCTGGCAGTAACAACAACGCACAGCTCGCGCGTAATCATCGTTGCAAACTCTCTCTCTCTTAGTCGCGTGTGTATTAAACTCGTTAAATATATATATTCTCTGTTTCACAAAGGCACTCCGTAGAAGAAGGCGACGTCGTTCGCCATCGGTCAGCTGTAACTGACTGCCACTAGCAACGACGACGATGATGGCCTCGGGCCTATACTCTTCCTTGCCGCCTTGGCGCCAACGTCACTCGGCATTTTATCACATGGCTTTTTCCTCCGACACTGCACCGAATTTCTGCTGCTGCTGCTGCTACTGCTTATGACGATGTGTGCTGTAAGAAGACAATTGAAAACCTTGAGTTTTAGAATTTTAGATTGTTAATTGGATTTTGGAGAGCTTTCAAGACTCTCTCTCTCTCACGCGGAAGTTTGTTTTGTTGAATTATTAGTCATCGCGCGTGCTTCGGGAAGTTCAAGATTTAAATTGATGATGACTGGTAGATTGTGTGTGAGTTGGCTGAGATAGATCTTTTGACTGATATGATGCTAACGATTCATACTATCGTTTGATTTTCTCATCTCGATAAGCAGCTAATTTAGTCTACCCAAAACTGGATTCGCCACACAAATTTAAACTACTGACTTAGCGAGCAAAAGAAAAAAGAAGTTTCTGCCACCCAATGAAACAACGCTAAATACGCGATTCGCAAACTATATGTACGAGGTTATAGTTCCGCAAACTGTCGTGCGAAACATTTTGCCATTGAGGGCAATAAGACACGAGCTTTTCGGAAAATCACGGAGTTACCGCGAGAGGAAATCGTATACCGCAATGGAAACTCGCTCGTTGCCGCCGCTGGTAATTCAAATTCCAGAAGCCATCGGACGCATTACACGTACAACCGCCAACTCCTCTTCTATTCTCAACTCTGCTGCTGCAAGACACTTCGGGGGGAATCCGGCAGAGCACGTTTTATCGGATTGCCGCGAGGGGTTATAGAAATATCTCTTGAAATTCTCGCGTCATTAGCTTCGACGTGCTAGCATAACATTTGAAATATGAAAGGAAATAACAAACAAAAAATTGAATAGTCCGATCTTATACTTTTTTTTTTACTTTCTTGAAAGAATGATAAATCGATTGTGTGCGTAGAAAGATAAGCGGTGTTGTATATACGAGTCAACAGGCACAACATATATATATTTGCTCGTTTCCCGTTTTATACGAAGAGGGTCAACAATGCTGCAGGTGACTCTCGAAAATAAAGAAGTGCGATAAAAAAAAAGGTGATTCAACGTTGCGGTACCTCCGCTGACGTCTCAATAATTATTACAAAAAAGAAAAGTTCCGCTTGTTTTATATGTTTCTTTCCTCGATCCGTTTCTCGAAAGGAAACTGTTCCGGTTTTTTGTTTTTTTTTTTTTTTTTTTGACCGTCAGGATGACTAAATGTGTACGTGCAATTTTATAATATTTTGTCATTTGAGAATCTCGGCTGCGTATGAGAGTGCATATCAAAACGGAAAACGTTATAACGAACATCCTTAATGGATAAAAATGACCGAAAATAGCGTACAGACACCGGAACTGTATACGTACAGTGTCGAGTGCATACTACAGAATTTAAAAATGAAAATACTCTTTGTAAATTAATTGTGTGCATAATTAAAATTTACGATGAAAACACGAAATAATTAAATGTTCATTTTAATTACATCGTATAATGCTTCTACATTTTGCGATAATTCGCATCAGGTAAAACGTATAACGATTGAATTACGAGGTTATTTCATAAATTTTATAACGTATTATTCATCCTCCTCGTAATTACTTTCATGAATATTGAAATTTTTCGTTACGAGCACTATGAGATATTTCATGAATTCTCATTTGACATCGATATAACAATACGAAAGATCGCCATTAATTAAAGATAGAAAGATAAATCTTTCTACGATCAAACTCATCAATTACAGCGCAACTAATCCATTAACGTCCGGCAATAATCGTATCGAATCAGCGAAAACTTCCTCGAGGCAAAAAAAAAAAAGGCGCGTAAATTACGGTCCGAGCGAAAGAATCCGCAGCGACAGAAACTGACAGCGTTCAAAACGAATAACCAAAGTTTTGGCGGGGCTGGTTTAGGTTGGGTTTCCCACCCTATAGTATACCCCACTACCCCTCGTTACTCACTTTTCTCGGCAGCGGCGATGGCGTATATATACACGCGAGAGATCGCCGAAAGTTCCAACTTAATTCAGCCCGTTTATCTCGCGTAATGGCTCAAGCGAATGCGGGTCGCGGCCTCCTTTCTATAATATTCCTCCTCATGTGTATGTACTGCACCTTCGCGAATTATTAAGGGGCTTTTACACACCAACGTGGTGGATATTTCTGCGGAATGCCTTGTACCTTTTTTTTTTCTTCGATAAAAAAAAAAGAAGAGAATGTGCATATTTCGTTCCGAGCGATGAGGGTTTTATCAATTTTTTTTTCTTTGCGAGCCGTTTTATTCTTCAATAAACATAGATACTCTCCGTATATTTACCGTGCGTACTTGCTACGTTGATGAAACATTTTTGCGAGTGTATTACGACGAGCTTTTACGACTTGACGTTTTATACTCGCTGTTTATACGTTTAATATATTGGAGAATTTACGTATGAAAATTGAAAACCTTTTTGGAAAATGTTTAACAATGTAAATTCGGATGAATAATTTTCCTTGTCGCGTCGTGCGCGAGCATCAAACAAATTTCCCTCATCAATAAACCTTGACTCTTAATATTCACTGACCCGTGTGTCCCTCTCTCTCTCTCGCCGCACGATGCGGCGTTTAAGTATCCTCCATAAATTTGAGTTATTAAAAGCTTCGAGAGAGAAAAAAAAAGCGAAGAAGGTCGGCGAAAATAAAAAAAATTATGCTTTCATTAAGCGCTTCCGTTCTTAAAATTTCACGATACGACAGTTTTATCTCATACACACACACGACAAACGAGTGTATACGATCATTCATTCATACATCGACGAAAACTGGTTCAACGGTTGCAATAAATTTCAAAAGGTCGTGATGCAAAAACAAAATATTTCGAAATTTTTGAATACTCCAAAGTTGGGTAAGATTGTTGAAAAAGTTTTTGCGTATTGCAGCCCTGGGAAATAAAAAGAAGGAACAACATCGTGCGCAAAATAAAAGTTATTTTGTTTTTACAACGTGCGGATACTACTACTACAACGTACAGCTCGAACTTTGCTAGTTCTCTCTTTTTTTTTTTATTTGCAAAGTTTTCCAGCCGTGTTATATACGCCGTTCGCGAAACTTGAGATAAAGTATTTTATTCGCAGGGCACGTATTATAAAAAAAAAAACTGAAGTATATATATACGCATGAATTAACAGATTAAAATTATTACGCACGCTATACGTGATATTTGAATATCAAATGAGGGAACGATGAATAATCGAGTTTTTTTTCCCATTATTATACGAGCTGCACACATGCTACTTCGACATCACGCGAATCGTTAATAAATTCCCCATAGGATAAAGAAGGTATATAAAGCACTCTCTCCATTTCATATATAGATACGACAGAATTAATGTTATCAAGTTTCATGAAAAATTGAAAAAGTCCATTTTCGTCGAGGTAAAGCTCTCATATATGACTATAAAGTAAACGTCATAAATTGGCCGAAAATCCCCTCTTGTTCTTCATCTCCAAAGGCGGTTTCGGAGATAAGCCTCGCATCTTTATGCGAGAGCACTGTGCTACTATATACTCTTTGGCGAAGGACGTAGACAAGCTATACTCTCACACATAGTCAGCCTAATAGAAAGCTCTTATTGCATTATATATTAGTGGATATATGGCGAACAAAAGCCGAGAGAAAAACTGAGTCACCGCTAATTATTGTCTGTTTCTTTTGATGTTTCATCAAATTTATCTGTGTAAGATTCGCGAGTATGCTGCCTTTGTGCATGGGATTTGCGTTTTATTAATTAAGATACTGCCGCTTTTGATTGTTGTACGAGTGATACATTGCTTAGAGTGGGAGAGAGAAACGGATAAAGATATATTTTGCGGATGTAAAAGGATTTTTGGCGTTGAATAGACAGCTTTTTAGGTTTCTTTCTGCAACTTTTTTTTCTATGCTAAGTACAGATTTTGTTACTGAATTTCTGTATTTTTTAAATTACGTGCAAATATTTCTCATTTTATTTTCATAATTCAATTTCGCATTTCAATGGAAATAAGCTGTCAAATGAATAAAACATTGCATTTCAATTGCACATCGAATTTTCAAAGAATCATTTTTTCCTTCATCAATTCGAAATTATATGTATGTATAAGCTGAATGCAGCCACGTTTGAATGGAAAAAATTTTTTTTAATAGCCAACTCGTATATACCCTGCTTCACCGAGATAAGGTAATAAAAACGTCGTAAGTCCACCGAATGAAGGAAAAAAAAGGCGTCCATTCATACCGAGAAACCAAAAGGGTTATTTTTTTTTTTTCATTTGCTGAATAAAGATCGCGAGAAGAATAAAATCTTTAGCGCTCATTCTCGAGCACATATATATACATATAGCTTTTGATAAACTGCGGACGGAACGTATTTCATTTCGACCCAAAAAGGAGTGCGAGTCGGACAGCTATAACTCATTTTTTCTGCGAAGTAAGGGAGGAGGGGAATACAGCCGAAATTTCATCCCAAAAAACCCCTCCACCAGGCAGACATATAGAGGCGAGCGCGGCAACGTCGGCTACAAACCTCATGCCTAATGCATCCACAGGCTCCGTCTAATTCTATTTCGGTAGAGGCGCGACATACACACACACGTACATACATGCCTATGCATGAGCCGGCAACGACGACGACGATGGATTCTCCGGCCGGATGACGAATAAATACTATACTCGAAAAGAAGAAAAAATAGGAGTCAGAGAAATTTGTCACTTTTCTTCCACATCGGACACATCCTTTTGTCATGCTAATGTTTATGAGGGAGGGAGAGAGAGAAAATTAGAATTCTTTTTTACTGTCGTTGTACGAGCTTTTCTATACGAAGAAAACTCTCATGTTTCTTTGGATGAATTTGTTGGCGTCTTAAATTATAATATTCCCGCGTTCGTTCGCGAATTAATAAAGTTTCCGCGGATAAATTTCAATTAAACGTTCTTCAACTGATGAAAAGACAACATACGAGTATGACATTCGTATATACTCTCAAGAAAGCACTTGAAGCTCCGTCAATTACTCGGCGAAGAAAAAAAAAAGAATAAAGAAACGGAGTTTAATTCAATGTAACCATTCAATTTAGTTAATGGTGTGCAGATATAGATACCAGCGCGAGGTTTCTTCGAAATACGAAGTGTATATACTTTCTGTCGCTCGTTCTTGTCTCGCGTTTATTTATAGAAATTTATTTTTTTTTTAATTGATACACGGAGTAATTAAATTTTGAATTACGTGAAAATAATTACAAACAAATTAAATTTACCGAACACGAGGTTAAATTGAATACTCGGGTATAACACACGTACAGACACAGTGTTGAAAACCTCATTATTCAATCATTAACAAGCTTGCAAGTATACCTCTAATACACACACATACAAACAGTACATCCCATTAGCCGGCCACCTTAATAATTCAACGTCAAAGTGTATACAGTTTTGCTTTTTGAACTCTTCGTGGAAACGCTCGCGAGCGCAAACATAATGAAGGATTCAGCAACAGCTGCTCTACAACGTGAACAACAACAAAAAAAATTCAATGTTGCGAGTACGGTATATAGGAGGAGGGGGGATTTGAATTTAATGAAAACACGCGAGCTACCCTTCTATTGCGCACACGCGACTTTTCTCTCGCTCTATGCCGTCCGCGAATGTACCTATGTTCGCTAGTAGTAGACGTCAAACTAATCTCACTCAACTCGCACATGCTGGGGCTATTCGGTCTCGTTTGATCGCGCGAGCATTAAATGTTTTTCTTGTTTTCCAAACACGTCGTTTGTTTTCATTTTAAAAAGAGTGAGGAAGGCTTTGTTATTTATGTACACCTTCATCCCCGATATATACACCTCAGGTTACTGACTCATGTTCCAGGTGATTGCGTTTTAATTAAAAAAGAAGAGAGAGAAAGAAACCTTGCTGAAATGGGTCGTACGGGCTAAATTTACGTATATATTTTTTTGTAAAATTGAATTACGTACAGCTCGACGAGCGCAAATAACATTTTAAATGAGAATAATTACCATCGTCGGCTTAATTGAATGTACATTTAAACATAGCGAACTTTCATTAAAGCTTCACCGGCAGGTGAATAAATATTAACGAGCACAAATTGCAAACGCGAACGATGAAAAATGCAATTAGGAAAAAAAAATGTTTTTCCTCTGGCGGCTCTGACACACCTCGGAATTCTCGATAAAAACATAAACTCGCTCGCAATAAATACAACAAAAAAAGTCATTTGCCAAGAAGTATATTACAAGAGAAGCGCATCGACCGTGACACTATACGGAACCGTGAAGAATTCTCTCGCGAAAAAAATGAAACAATCCAGCATCTCACCAGCTGACAGTAGTGTGTTAT
>JAWWMK010001165.1:0-36271 GCA_035047105.1 Galeopsomyia nigrocyanea
GAAGCCTTAGCATTAAAAAAAAATTTTTCCATTCTAGACCCCAGAAAAGTGTGTTTTTTTTAAGGATATCGTCATATCTATATTTAGACTTTCGTGCGGACAGAAGGCTTATAGATTTTTCTAGAACGAATGTACAGTAAATGATGCAATAGCTTGTTATTCCGTTGTTGCTTTAAATTGTACTACGACATTTGTTGTAAACTTTGCTACTTATGTTTGTAATTCTATTGCGAATTTTAAAAATGATTGTATTGCTGCTTGTTGAATTAAAAAAGAAATTATAAAAATTGTGAGTGCAACAGCGGTTGCACATAAAAAAAAAGTGTATTGTGTGTGAGAGGAAAATGTGAATGTTCTACGCATATAATGTATGCAGTATCGATGCAGCGAGAGTGATAAAGGTTGTATTTGAGTTTGTATCGAAGGGATGTATGCGAATGTCATGCAATTGTATGCGTATGCGAAATCGGTGGGTCGATCTCTGGGCCTGGTTCTTCCGCCGCTAGAATGAGCTCGACCCATAGACGTGGACGAGCGCAGATGCGTTTCGTTGCCGTAGCACCAAACTGTAGCTTCGTGAGGCACATGGCACACGAAGGCTATTCGACCCCTCGAGGAAGCGCTTGGCCTCCGGGCATTGCGGGTCAAATTATCGATTTTTACGGGGAGGGCAAAAGTATGGTAGCCCTGGTCCCGGTTGGTTGGCGGGCGAACCAAGCGGTCGGGGAGCGGGGAGCGGAGGTCGACGGCGTCGGTAAGCTACACGTGCTATTTAGGGTCTACGCCGCAGCGACGGCAAGTGTGTAGTGGGATTCGGCTGCTGTGTGTAGCTGAGAAGTGTGACTGTATAATCACTGTTCGTTAGGACGTCGCTAAGGCAAGTCACTTTTTTTCTGCTCCGAACTTCGTATCGCGATATAGATTTGAGACTTATTATTTTTGTAATTTTTCGTAGTTTCGTTTAAGTAATTTTTTTGTAAAATAGCAGGCTTTTTCCTCGCACTGCGGGGTTTTTTATGCCGGTTATTTAGTGTAATTTTTAGTTTTATTTTTCATTCCGTTTTCAATTTGTAATTTTGTAGTTTTTTGCCATTTTTATTTATTGCTTGATTAAAGTTAAAAGTGTAACACAAATCCACCTTAATTTTTTCCACTCATCGTCACGCCTTTTTACACTTGTAGTTAACTTCTAGCAAGAAATAAGGCAAGTTAAAATATTCAACTGGACTGATCCAATGTAAAAAAGTTTTTCCGATTCAATTATGTTTTGACTAAAATAATTGTGCTGCTGTATCTGGATTGTCAAACGAATAAACACAAATGACTTTTTTTCAGAAATGTTTTTCATACACAATAGTAAAGTCATTATCGAAATTTTACTTTTACCTTGCGTGAAATTGAAATAAAAGGAATTATCAATTCAGCAATCGGAAAAACTTTTTTGACTCTGTGTTTCTCAGTTTTTTTTTGCGTAGGTATTGCATAATATTTTCATTTATCACATTTGTAAAGGGAAATTTCCTTTTCGTCATCGAACATTCTTGAAGATGATTGTTTTTCAAACCGAAACATCTAATTTGTCAAATGAATTGTTTGTTGCTTCACCTTGGACGTTCGAGTTTTATTTTACTCATTTCCCCATTAATTGATATCTGAATCAGATTGGATCGCATAGACGGTGAGATTTTAGCTTCATCCGTTTTTTTTTTGCGTCATGCACGTCGACTTCCCTTCCTAGCTCAACATCTACTGACGTTTTATCTTCTCCCAAAGTTTCTTCGCCGCGTATAGAAGAAAATGCGTGATGGTACGAAGGTAAAAAAATAAGGAATAACGGTTGTAAGGCTGACGATACGCGGAGAAGGTTACTTTATTTTATCTTTTGTATTCATTTTGAAAATTGTGGTACAGAAGGCACAAAGTAGAGCCACTATACCTTGTGATCTCAAAAAAGAGGCTCAAAATATGATGATTATTGTATCAACTGTAATCCTGATTTGTCAACCTTTTGTCGACATGTTATATGCCCTGTATTTATAATGTTGTATTTTGCGAATAAAAACGACCTCATTGAAATATTTAAGCAGCGCGTCGCCAAGATTCTCGGCATTTGCTAAAACGAACAGCCAAACATACGCCACCTTTTTTATATAAATTTTTAGCTTTTCACAATTTTTAACAGTGAGTGAATTTTTATTGTAAAGAAAACGATTAATATGACGCAATTTTTACACTGTTCTATGTTCACAATGCATAGAATTAAGAGAAAAGAAATTACTCTGTAAAAGCAAATACAAGACGATGTTCACATGGGCCCTTAGCTGGACTTACGATATTTTTCGTTTTTTTTGGTAAATAATTTTTTCAATGCTAATTAACAAAAAAATGAAAGTGATGGTCATTGCTTTTCACAAAGAAAATATTAAAGATTACTGGAAAAAAATTTCAAACGAAAAGCTTCATAATTGATTGATTTATTGCACATTTTCCGACGATTTTTCGATTTTCGAGGATTCTGCCGTAGGCTTGGCCATAGCTAGAGAGATGAGCGACCGCTCGCTAGCACCCCCTGGGGTCTCAAACGACCCCTTTATCCAGTCAAGGGTTAACATAGATGTTGCAAAAATCAATAATTTGACTGATCGTACAATCCAGTTTTAAACCGTTATAACCAAAGACTGTTCTGGAAAAATAAATAATTTTTTAGATACTTATAGCAATACTTTAATTACAGAGCGGCAAACTTGCGGTTATTTTAGTCGAGAACTTTTTTACGTACACTACAGAGGGTAAGTTTTCATAATAAACAAATGTTTAAAACATTTGCGACGTAGAATATAATATAATTTTAATTAGATATGTGACCTAAATACGTCGTGCAAAGCTCGAGGCAGGAAATGCCACATTTATTTACCCTCAGTTGCGCGTAGTACATAGACTTGCATCAACACTGCAATAAATAGTTACTATTCGGATATGGCTTTTTTTGAACATCGTTCTTGGGAATTAATTGCAAAATTAGAAATTTATTTTGGACTTTGGCCCTATCAGGCTTGGTTAAAAAAATACTTTATTCGCGTTGTCTTCGTTTTACTTATGGCCTCAGGATTTATACCAATAGTAATATTTTTTCATATATAAACGATAAAATTAAATTGATTGCTCAACACAATATTATTTAGGTGGCCCGATTGCGAAAAGAATTGGGAGTGAATTTTGCCATAGCTACAGAAAATATTTTTGGCATTGAATTGTTTGTAGGTCTCACGGTAAAAGTTTGTATGGCCTGGATTTGTGAGAAAAAGGTGAGTGAGTTTGATGGTTTTCGAATTGAAAAATAACTAAATTAAAATCACGTGCATTGCAGAGGCAAAAATTATACGAAAAAGTGAATGATCACTTCAAAGCTATTACCGACCCACACGAAGCTTATGTATTGAGGAAGTCAGCTGAGAATTCAATGAAATTCTGTATCAAGTATTTGAGTGAGCAGAGATCATCTAAAACTTAACTCCATTAGATCAAGTTATTTTTATCTTAATTAATAAAATATGCTAATGTTTTTTTTCAGTCGTTCATGGAGTGGTATTCGCAATCTTTTTCTGCCTACATATAGCAAAAATGGTTTTTAAATATTTAATGAACAACGGTAATATGGAAAAGGTACTTCCATATTACGCCGATTATAGCTTCATTGACGAAGACAAATATTATGGGCTTATATTATTACAAATACTTTGTATATCCTTCTCATTTGCTGGAATGAATTGCGCTTGTGACTTTCCTTTTATAATGAACACTAGACACGTCTGCGCCATTTTTCAAATCGTCAAGTAAGTTTTCGTTTCTCGCGCAACCCAATTCCATATGTTCAATAAGCATATAAGGCTACTTTTTATTATTTTGATTGATCTGCTGGTTTGTATTTGTATTGTATAACTTAGGATACGGTTGCAAGAAGCGTCTGGATTTTTAGAGGACTTCGAATGGGATATGCTCGATTTCGCAACTGCGAATAACAGAGCCTATGAACTTGTAACCAAATCTGTTGATTTACACAACGAAGCATTTGAGTACATGTAAAACGCATAACATTCATAGGAATATTTTAAAGCATATGTTTTTTTTTTTATTTCTTACAGGATGGTATCATTAATTGAAGATGCTTATAATTATAGTTTGTTTGTAGCAGTATTACAGGGTCTCTTTGTCTTTAGTGGCGGAGTGTATCTCGTAAGCAATTTCAATGTTTTTCTTTGCAATCGCAACTTTAATCGTGCACTCACATCTACCCTTTTTCTTTAGATTTTATTCAATCTAAATCGTCCATTTGATCTTCTGAGATATTTTGTTTTTTTCGGTGCATTGTTCATACACCTTTGTATACCATTTTTACACGGCCAAATGATTATCGATTCCAGTGCCTCTGTGTTCGATGCTTGGTAAGATATGACTTAGAAGCAAATTGAAGTTATAAAGTGTAAAAATTAATTTTGACCGTATTACTGCAGTTACGATTTCAAATTATACCTCGCTTCCGCAAAGAACAGGAAATTATTATCCATAATGAGTCACGGAGTTCCAGACCATGTGTAATAACTGGCGGACGTTTCTTCATCATATCAATGGAGATTTTCGGAAAGGTTCGTGCTCTACGGTTCAATTTTCGTGATTTTTTGGAACATTTCTAGTTTGATTCAACCTTTGAATATCATTACAAGATGATAAAAGCTGGATTCTCGTATCTCTCCATATTCACTCAACGTTTTAATTCATAAGCAGACCATGAGATGTTCGACGTTCAGAAGAAATTATTTATTCGAGGAGAATGGAATAGCGTAAGATATATAGTAGTATTTTATTTTACATGTACAGTCTTCGCGACCTTTTACATAAGGGATACCTCACTGAATTTTCGATTACAAATTGTTCTTAATCTACTGATACGTAAGATATATATTTATTTAGCGAAAAACAATTATTGTGAAATAAAAAGCCTTTTGTGTGCGTGGTGCATACTTTGTTATTTATCATGCATGTAATCAATTTTGCGATTTTATGTTCCTCCTAGTATGTTTTAACTATAACTTAAAAATTTTATTACTCATTCAATTTCATATTATACACTTACCTCTACATAATGTAAGTCATTTTCCAATGGCAGATAATTTTATTAATCCAATAAGATCAAATGTGAGTTGTATTATTAAGCTTCAAATAAAAACTTTTCGATCATAAACGGCGAGTATTGTTTCAGTAATTTAAAAATACATGCAAATTCATTATTACGAAATCGTCATAATAACGTGGTGGCATTAAGTTTCCAAATCAATTTACGAGGTCAATTAAATGAAAAAAATCTTTATAAGTATATACGAAGGTGCAGAACAAATACAGCAGAGCTTCAAATAAAAATTAAAAATTAACTTGGTGTGGAAGTTCACGAACTGATCGAGCTTTTCGACTGAACTTTCGAGAATTTCGGTCTGTGCCTTTCGAGTATTCTGGTCTTTATTAAAATTTTACAAAGTGACCATACTAAGTTCCTGATATAATTTTTTCTCATTAAGTGCAACTATCTATAATAACTTACAAAAGGCTTCATGTGATAACTATTATATTTCTCAAAGCATTTACAACACCAAGATATTGAGCGCAGCTGAGGCTTGTCATGTAAATAACACTAATTATCGTCATGCATTTAGCAAACAATAAATGTTTCGTGTTTAAAATAGATAGTTTATGCCACACTTTGAATTGTCATCTTGTAATCTATCATCAAAGCTATCAAGCGTATTCAGTTAAAAACAAAAGATATCAGTTGAATAATGCCCTACTTTTTATACTCATGGAACAAAATATTGATTATACAGCCCAGCTCTACAAGTTTGTATTATATCTGATGTAACAAAAACGTTTCTAGAACAATAAATAATTCATGAGATGCTTATAGCAACAGCTCAGCATTCTTTCTTGTACTATAATTATATCAAACGACAAGGTTACACTGAAATTTTAACTTGTTTACTCACTGCAGGGAGTATGTTATCCATATAAAAATAATAGCAAAATACACGAGCATTTGCTTTGTGTTGACGTCGTCTTTTTTGAATTAAATTTAACGAAATGGATTATAGCCTCGCATCAAATGACTTGGTACAGCGAATACCTCATTTATTTACATTCAATCTTACATAACCGCTAAACTTTGCAGCATTGCAAAATATAAAAGTTATTAAATGTTTTATGAACACCGAAAAACAAGTGAGATATGGCTCTTTTCACGAGTCTGAAGAACGCATCGGTGGAAATTCAACGATATCAAAGCCGTCACTTTTTTGCAGCTTTTATAGTTGGGAAAGATTACTGTCATCGTGAGGAACGTCTGAGAAAAGTTTGAGCTTCCGGAACTTAAAACTTCTCTTGTAAATAAGGAAATTAAGTCGTCGTGACTGAAATTTCCGCGAAAGTCGTGATAATAACATTGAAAGCGTACTCTCCGATGATTTTTTTTTACCATAGATAGATACTCGGAGGTATAATGAGCTTTCATGTCAAGTTTTGTCGCTCGGAACAGACGGTTTTCCTTGTTTCAGACGAACAATATTCAGAAAACTTTAAAATAAAACCGATGCGTGCTTCATTTTTTTTATTCCTTTTATAACCTGAATTTACTTGATCATAGTTTTTTTCAATATTCATACAAATTTAGGTTATTAAAGGAATAAAAAAAAATGAAGCACGCATCGTGTTATTTGCATAGATGACAGTTTTCTGAATATTTTTTTTTCAGCATTATGTCGTCGGAAACAAGGGAAATCGTCTGTTCCGAGGAACGAAACTTGACATGAAAGCTCATTGCAGACTCATCTCTTTTGGAACATTATTCTTGGCATGTAATTGCAGAACTGAAAATTTACTGAGGTCTTTGGTCGTATCAGGCGTGGTTAAAAAATTATACCATCCGTGTCATCTTTCTTTTATTTATGGCCTCAGGGTCTATACCAATAGTAATTATACACAATTTTTCACACAAATTTCATTGATACTTTTGTGAAACTTCAAGACAAATAAGATTGATAAATACGGGATGATTATTTATGGCTCAATTGCGAAAAGAATGGGGAGTAAATTGCAATAACTACAGAAAATATTGGTGGTATTGAAATGTTTGTAGCCATCGCGGTAAAAAAAGGTAAATAAAATGTTACATTGGGATTTATTTCATGATCAATTTACATTTGATGTTACATTTCAATTATGCTATGGACACAATAAAACGAGAAATGATAAAAAATAAATTGTACATTTTATATATTTTAACAAATCAATAAATAAATGAACAAACAGATGATACACCAAAATCGCTCTGTTCATCATTTGATACTAACGTATGAAATCTGCTTTTGGTAACGTAATTATTATTTTGTCGTCTATTATTTGATATAAAAAAAATTATTAATCTACGTTAAAATCGTCTATTTTTAATCAGACAATTATTTTTATCAAGTATGAACGGTAAAATCGCAAGCTCATACTATAGAGTTTAAATTCACCATACGATCCATATCCGAACCTCGTCCCGCAATAGCAAAGCTGAATATATCATTCAAAGGTTTCTTCGATTGAAGTTGGTATGTCGAAACATTGCCAAAATCGGAAGATGTCAGAACAAAATCGGTGACATTGAATGGAACCATTTTTTGCGAGAAAGACAAAGGCGTTACAAAAAGATTATCATTGGTGAGATTTGGCGTCGATATTTTCAACGATGTAAAAGTTATCGGCGCGATAGTATTTCCGTTCTCATGGAATATATGTCCACAACTATTTTCGTTGTCATTGGTGCAAGCTACTATAGCACACGATTTGTACATCGTCCAACCAAGGTCCTCTTCGTAAAGAGTATCGTTTCGAGCCAGAAAACGATATCTGAAAAAAAATCAAAAGTCCAATTATAAATTGATATGCTTGACAACGTCACGAAGAACAAATGAACATTTCCTTACCGATAATACTGTGAATCGTTCTTGACGCTGCCTCGATCGAAATCGATCGTCAATTCGAAATCACAGCATAGACCTCGATCGCAAACGGTTTTATTTTGTCGTTTAACGTTCGGATCAATCGATTCCGCGGAGAAGAATTCCCGGAGCGAAGCTGCCACATAATGCTCCTCGACGACGACTGTCTCGCCAGTGGCTATCTCTTCCTTCGTAAATTCGTAAACGTGCACCTTGCTTCTGTCGATATCTCGCGTGCGCTTTCCTTTGATCACCTTTGGAATTTCGGCTACCATGAGAACGTTCGATCTTTTGCTCTTGGATATAACGTCAACGTAGCCTTGCTTTCCGAGGTAGATGCCGGAGCCTAAAAACAATCAATCGCCTCGAATAATTCGTTCTTCTTGTTTAACAACGCAGTAAAAATAAATATGATTATACATTACCAGTACTATTAGTTTCCGGATTGCTAATCCCCGAAGCCAGTAAATTGACGTCATTAGCGTAGGCAAAACCAGCCTGCATCTCAGCAGCGAAGAGGAAAGGCGACTCGTTGTACCAATGCGTCGGATAGAGAATATCCGTGATACCGAGATCGCGAATTAAGTTGAGGGCCGGTGTTGGGAAGTATAAGTCGAAACAGATAAAAGTGCCAAAAGTCACCCCGAAGTCAGTGGTGAACGTCGTGGGTATGGGTTTCGTACGATTCACTCCAACCTCGTTGTACAAGTGATATTTTCGATATTTCGCGACGATTTTGCCGCTTCGATCGAACACCACGTTCGTGTTGTAGATCAACAAACCGTCGTTCGGGCAACCCTCGCCGGGAGTACAATCGACTTTTTCGCGATGGTTCATTAGTATGTAGATCTGATAATCTCTGGCGGCGCAAGAGATGCTCGTTATTGTCTATGGGATCACAAAATGGTTTTGTCGGCTGATTGATTTTTTCGTTATTTAGATTTTATTTCATAATAAAATGGTAGTCTTACGTATTCGTAATGCTTGGATTTGTCGGTGCACGGGATTACATTGTCGACTGGATCTGGAATATACGATGCCAAGTGACTTCGTGTGAAGGTTTTATTTTTGGCAGAAGGAACTGCGAGACTAGATTCCGGAAATACGATTATGTCTATTGCCTGAAAACATATGAATTTACATAAGTAGATACTTTTATGGTCAATGTTCTTTTGTATATAATTAAAGATAATCGACATTCTTCTGTAATAAAAAAAAAATTTTATCCATAGCTAAGATAGGTGTACCCAATTTGGGACTATGTTTGGTTTTGTAATGTTCGCGATGCATTGGGCAGTGCTAAATTATGGCATTATGTTCGCACTATTAAATAATGAAAGTTCCATAGGTTCAAATCATCCCCAAAGACGAAATCTGTTTTGCAGCAGCTGTTTCGTGCTCAGACGACCAAATTTTTCAGCTCATTAAATTTCCATTTTAATGATATACCATTCGATTCGTCTTCTTTCATCCTTTCTAAATTACTCCCCAGAATCCAGAAATTTTCTAGCTTGTAAATAAGCCAAATGACGCGTCTTGCGATCGCTTTCGATTGTTCCCAATTTGGAACTACATCGAAAATTAATAATGGATTATGAATAAACATCACAAAAATGTTTTTTCACGTTCCAGTCTTGAATTTCTGTGAATAATCAAAGACAAAACTTGACAGTTAGTCAAAATAAATATACTTATTCCACTTATCAATGATAAAATATCAATTTTCGTTATATTTTTGAAAATTAATGTTTATACGTAAGTGTGACATTGCCAGATCATGCTAATTAGCTTATAATACTTGAAAACTGAAATATATTGAAGTTGTAACTTACTTATACGTATCGCGCACGATTCAGATACTAAAAAATGCTCTTTCGTCAAATAATCCCAAATTGGGTGCAGTGTCTTTTCATGACGAAAAAAGTAGTTTCATTCAAAGTGCTATAAATAGGGCTGGCATTCATCATAAAATCGCGCGATGGCTCATTTTGAAGCTGCATTCATAAGCTTTGAAATGATGCCCCGCACGTTGAAAAATTCATTCATGGTAAAAAGATACGGCTGTTTGCGAAAAATAGTCCCAAATTGGGTACACCTACCTTATATAAATTTACTTGGTCATAAAGCAAGTAATTAGGTTTTATTGCAAAATGAGCACAATTTCTTTGGTCGCACATACGCTCGCTCATTTTCTAAGTTTGGCGTCACTGTTAATGGTAGCAGTTAACCGATAATAATAACTTAAATTGAAAAAAAATCCTCTTGCAACAAAAGGAATCTTCTTGTTACAGATATAAAAATTATATTTCCGGTTTGAACATAAGTTACATTGATATACTTACATAACTAGCAGCCTTGTCAATAATTTTCAAATAGTTTTTTACATTCAATTCTCCTAAATTTTGATTATCCGTTGAATGCATAACGGGACTGTATTCAACGACAGCCGCCATGTAACTTGGAGAATTATGATGAGAACGCTGTTGTGAAGAATACATTTCACGATGAAAACGCAGCATTTTGAATTTTTTCGATGTACAGTTTCGTGTAAAATTTACCTGAACTCTAGTCCCCTGCCAGAATAATAAAATCAAAGTCACGTAGCGAAACTTCATCTTCAATTGTCTAGAAAATAATGACTGCTTATTTTGGAAAATACTAATTTCTTCGGGATATGAAGCTATGAACGAGTTAATTCTACAAAATTAATAATATTTTGCGAATTAACAGCAAAAGACAATTGACTTGCTGGCTTGAGGAAACAAAAACACTAGAGTCATTTCATTATGATAACAATATACTACCCGATAAGGTATTGAGCAAAATTAACGTGGTATCAGCAATAACCTTTGACGACACTTTGTGTTATAATTCGAAGTATTTCTCTTGTTCCAAAAAGAATTTTGCTTCAATAAAAACGTGAGAAGGAATATCAGTGCTCCAGAAAAATACGCATTAACCTTGAAGGATTGACTTTGAAAAAACATTTTTTTTTTATAGGTTTTAACGGTTTTGATAATTATTTTTATACAAAATTTCAAATCGACCCGAGTTCCAAATGGACGAGAATAACATTTGTTTAATAAAATTATTTCATTCCAACTTTCCATTAGATCTATCAGAATTATTATTTGCTCATATTTTTCAAGAGTTTCTTTGCTTTCAAAATGGACTCAACTTTTCGAAATATTGATTACAATACCCTATGAATAAAAGCCAAAAACCGTCAATTGAAACACTAGAATTTGTAACTTTGTCTTCGTCAAAGGATTACAACAGAATTTTCTGGTCTTCTATACACTACCAAACATTTATCTTAAATTTGCTAAATTCTTTAAAAAAATTTTTAAATAAGTAAAAATATTTGTAGTGTACAAGTGGGTAAAATGCTGCTGCATCAATTATGGAAACAATTACAAAGCTTTTTGATTCAATAGCATATGAGTGCGCAATGACTTGAGATACACAAATTTATTCTTTCTGCAGAATAATTTATTTAACCCTTCAACTTTCGACTATACCTCATTCGAGCCATTAGAATTTGAGCTTATTTGGTAATTCAAGAGGGCACTCAAAATGGAAAGAGGATCTTATTGTTCGTGAGAGTCATTTTGTCAAGACATAGTATACAACTTTCTTTAACACTCGTGCGATATATGAAATAAGCAATGATACCTGGTAAAGTCTATTAAATTATATTTATGTCATTAATAAATTTGAAGTACACAAAAAGATTATTATCACGTCATAGACATTGAATTTATAACCCGATCCATCTTAGAAGTCCGCACGAGAATCGAAAACGCCAATATATCATTCCTAGGTTTTTTCAATTCTATATGATACGTCGAAGCATTGCCAAAATTGGAAGTCGTAAAAGTAAAATCAGTCGCATTGATGGGATAGAATTTTTGCGAGTACGCCAGTGGAAACGCAAAAGCATCGACATTGGCGATCTTTCGCGTCGTTATTTTCAGCGATGTGAAGGTTATCGGCGTGACGATAGTTTTGCTATCGGGAAAAGTCTTTCCGCAGCTGATTCTTTTGTCGGAGGTGCAAACTAGTATGGCACACGATTTGGCTCCCGACCAGTCGAAAAATGGTAATATGAACGTATTGTTAGCGGCTCCGAAGCGATAGCTGAAAACATCATCGTCGAAGATTTCATTGAGAACAATGTCACGATATGTCGTCGAAACATTCATCGGGGGTTGTATTCACTAACTTTTTAATCGACGCGTTATTCGATATTTTTTAGTCGGGAATCCAAAAAATTATCAAAATAAATTTTATTCTTCACGCAATCAAAAATAACGCAGTCGATATTCGTTATTTTGAACGGTAAAAGTACTTTTCCTTACGTAAAATATCGACGGCGCTATTCGCTAAAACTCTAAAGTTTTTGCCGTTGAATAATATGTTCCATCGGATTCGTTATTATGATTTTACGCAAAGCGCTATCCATCAAAAATGTTATTTTAATGAATAAAACTTAAATTTTTTTAACGAAAGATACTTTTACCATTGAAAATAACGAATATATCAACTGCGTCTACGTTATTTTCAATTGCGTGAAGAATAAAATTTATTTCGATAACGATTAAAAAATATCGAATGCGTTATTTCAAAAATTCGATAAAAAAAAGTTTAGCGAATACAACCCCTTGATAGCTTACCGATAATAATTCGAATCATCCGTGATATTGCTGGGATCATATTCGATGGTCGCTACGAAATCGCAGCAAAGATCTCGATCGCAAACGGTTTTTTTGAAATTTCTGTAGGTCGTGTCGATCAATTCCGACGGATAGAACGGTAGAAATGGTTGCGATATGTAACTATCCACCTGGGAAGCGGTTTGGGTGGTAGATATCTCACCCTTCGTGAACTCGTAGACGTGCACCTTACTTCTATCGAGATTTCGCGTGCGCTTTCCATTGATCACTTTTGGAATTTCGGATACCAAGAGAACGTTGGTTCTTTTGTTCTCCGACACAACTTCCACGTAGCCTTGCTTCCCTAGGAAGATACCGGAACCTACGAACAACCAATCGTGCCGATTAAAAAACCTTAAGGCCCCCCATCAATATCTATAGCACACCAAAGCGGAGAAAATTTGCCGCGGTTTCCCTCCGATGGTTTGTTCAAACGAAATATAATTGGTACTTGAAAAAAATACCATTGATAAATATTGGTGCCTAGATTACGACTAATCACTTTCGGAGTGGTTTATGCAGTCGTTTCTACAGAAAAAATTTTTAAATGTAAGCATCTTTTCCTGTTGTTATTTTTTGTTTACATGCGATTACATTTTGTTTTAGTGGTTATGGTGACAGCTGGAAAAAAGTGCTTACATTTAAAATTTTTTTCCGAAGAAACGACTACATAAACCACTCCGTAAGTGATTAGTCGTAATCTAGGGATCAACATTTATCGATAGTATTTTTCGGAAGTCTCAGAGATCTTTCGTTTAGGCAAATAATTTGAGGGAAGCCGAGACAAATTTTCCCCGCTTTAGGTATGCTATAGACATTGGTGAGGGGGAAGGCTTAATAAATGCACAATATACAATGTCATTACCACCACTGTCGGTCCGTGGAAAGCTGTAACCCGAAGCCAGTAAATTGACGTCATTGGTGTACGCGAAAGCAGCTTGCATCTCGGTAGCGAAGAAATAAGGTGAGATGTCGTACCAATGGGTCGAATAGGCGATATCGGTGACACCGAGGAGATGAGTGAGGTTCAGCGATGGTACGGCGAAGACGAGATCGAAACAGATGAAAGTGCCGAAAGTCACACCGAAATCCGTGGTGAATGTCGTGGCGATCGGTGTTGTTCGATTCACCTCGAACTCGTCGAACAAATTGTACTTTCTGTATCGCGCGATCACTTGGCCGTCTCTGTCGAAAACCACGTTCGTGTTGTAGATCAAATAGCCATCGTCTCCGCAATCCTTTCCCGTGCAATCCACCTTTTCGCGATGGTTCATTTCGTAATGAGAAGGTACATCGTTGTAGATCTTGTGGTTCCTCGCGGCGCACGAGATATTTCTTAAGGTCTTTAATCAAAAGATAATTTAGACACTGAATATTGGTTCTTTCATCGTTTATATTCACGAGGTAGACTTACAAATTCATAATGATTGGATTTATCGTCGCAAGGTATAACTTTATCAGCTGGGTCTGGGATGTACGAGGCTAAACGGCTTCGAGTGGCCATTGGATGTTTTTTCGAAGGAACTGCAAGGCCAGATTCGGGAAACACGATTATGTCTATTTCCTAAAAAATATAATACGAATTTCAGTTTTGATCAAATTAATCCTAAGTTCTACACGGAAAAAAGTTTACACCTTAAAACAGAGTTGCTGCGGCATTCGGAGCCATAATGCTCTCTCAGTACTGAGAATCTTCGAATACATATTTTAAAACCGAAAGCAGCAGCGTCAGACTTACTATAGCACTCTGTTGGTGTAAACTTTTTTCCGTGTGCGATGGAAGAGAAAGTTAATTGCTTGGCCTATTAGCCGATAAAAATATTTCGTAATTACTAGTAATAAGACATAATAATGAGGTGTAGAGAAAGTAAAGTGCAAACCACTTTGGCACCTACGTAACTAGCAGCCTTGTCAATAATTTTCAAATAGTTTTCCGTATTTAGTCTTCCTTCACTTTCCATATTGTCCGAATCAACAATCGGGCTGTATTCAACGACAGCCGCCATGTAAGTTGGAGAGTCATTGTTTGAACGCTGTTAATAAGAATATATTGTACATTCAAATTGAGATATTATTTCAAATTTTTCACGGATAAATTACCTGAAGTGTTTGTTTCGATCCTAACAATAAACAAAAAGTCACACAGTGAAACTTCATTTTCGATTCAGTAGACAGTAGCACTGTTTGTTTTTCCAAAAAATAACTTCCCGTTGCAAATGAGCAACTGTGCGACATTTTATTCGTTTTCCACAACTTCTATTTTGCCAATTTACGACATAAAACAAGTGACTTGTAGTTTGAGGTAGTTAGATAGCTAAACGTAGTAACAATAGTAAACTACCCAAGAACAACATTAAACCGATAAGATACTTTGTGTTTGTGTATTACGACGAAGGTGAATGGGGAAGTACCTTTGACGATGCTTTGAAACTACTTATTTTGTTCAGCCTGAAATTTTTCGAGACGAAGTCACGAAGGTATTCCTGAAACTTTCGAAATGAATTTCGAATGAAAGCGATCGAAAGACAAAAGTAATTTGCCTGTCATTTGGCTTATTTACATGCCAAAAAAATTTCTGATAAGTGCTTTTGAAAGAAGGTGAAAGAAGACGAATCAAATGGTGTCTGGCAGTTTTATTTTTAGATGTGCTAGACTAACTTATATGATATATATTCATTAAATGGAAATGAAATAAGCTGGAAAATTTGGTCGTCTGAGCACAAAACCGCTGCTGTAATACAGATTTCGTCTTTGGGGATGATTTGAACCTATGGTACCTTCATTATTTGATCATTAGAATTAATTTTATAAATGTTATTTTTAATCAAATATTTGTTATAAGATCCAAGCAAACACCTATCTGCAACAACCTTGAAACAAAAGTATTTTCGTTTGATTCGGAATATTTTTCTAAAGATTCACAAAATTGGTTTTCCAAAAAATATCCGACAACTTTGTTAATGTATCGGTACGTATTCAACAATAATGAGAATAAAAAAATCTCCATGAGTGATATAAATAAGATTATCAACTTTTGCAATAGCATAATTAGCATTTACACTCCATTCTTGAAATTTTAGCTTTAGTAAAAATGTTTTTTTAATAAAAACTTGTCTGTTGATTATAGTTAGCGAAAGCCATTTTGGACTTGATAATGAATTGTCCATGTAGTTTTCTATCGCATCAAATAGTTCTCGTGTCTCGTAGAAAATTACTCAATTTACTTTTGACATACTAACATATTGTGAAGCTGTTAATCGTGAGGAATACAAATAAATTGTCCAAACTAAATAACTACATAATTTATTTGATAATAGTTGTATTTGTGATAGTCGTATGTTGACAATTTCTCGTTCCAACTTTTGACAGGCCACGTGTATAGATAATTTCCCACGTGATATGACTCAATAAAATTTTGTTGAGTTCATGAAAATATGATGAGTACACGAAGTCATGGCCAACTTATAGAATAATATTAATGCTACCCCAAAAATTTTGAAGAAAAACTATTTTACTTTCAGTCAGTATTGATGACAACTAGATAAAAGTTTACAACCATTTGATAATAATTTTCCCGTGCAAAATCATGGTATTGTCATTAATTTCAATTATCGATTTCACATTAGCTTACAATAAATTGTAAACCTACGCAAAGCTACTTCTAATACTAATACATCAACGTTCAAATAGTGAGTTAGAAGTAATAGCCATTAATAAAAATATCGGTGAAATCATAAGTGTACTTGAAGTACCTCGAGTAACTTCAGTACCGTCTTTAGAAAAATCTCGGCCGTAAATAGCGAACGTCTGCAAATTATTTACAGGCCTCGTCAATGCCATATGATACGTAGAATATTTGCCTGTGTTAGAAGATGTAAAAGTAAAGTCAGTTACGTTCAACGGAACCATCTTTTTCGAAAAAGTTATCGGCATGAAAAAAGTATCCTTATTGATGATATTAGGAGAAGATATTTCCAAAGTTGTGAAAACTGTTGGCGTAATTGTCTTGCCATCAAATAAATGTCCACAGCCCTCGAGCGTACTGTTAATGCAAGCTATAATCCCGCAAGTTTTGATTCCACCCGTAGCCATACCGCTGTACGTTCGAGTTCCATTGAAAACGGCAAAT
This sequence comes from Galeopsomyia nigrocyanea, assembly GCA_035047105.1. Lineage (NCBI taxonomy): Eukaryota > Metazoa > Arthropoda > Insecta > Hymenoptera > Eulophidae > Galeopsomyia > Galeopsomyia nigrocyanea. Next base: position 16,869 of record JAWWMK010001165.1, read on the forward strand.
CGATAGCTGTAACATTGATTCAGGTGTATGAAGCTTGTTTTTGCTTATAAATAGTTATGGTGGATAACAGACTATTTTGGATTCATTCTTACCGATAATAGTTGGAATTATTTTTAGTACTAGTTTCATCGAACTCAATTTCCACTTTGAAGTCGCAACAAAAACCTCTATCGCAAACAGTCTTGCTGTAGTTTGTTTTTTTGACATCAAGCAGTTCTGTCGAATACACTGATATGTCATCTCTCAGATAAAACCAGTTTCCACCGCTTTGTTTTTCACCAGTCGTTATTTCTTCACTTGCGAACTCATAAATATTCACCTTGTCTCTATCAATATTTTGCGTTCGTTTTCCATTTATTACTTTCGGGATTTCGGCTACGACAAGTATATTGGATCGCTTATTTTCTGATATCACTTCTACATGCCCTTGCTTGCCCAGATAGATACCGGCACCTGGAAAGTGAATCACAATGAAGGTATTGATCATGTACCCGAAATACTCCTCTTCATCAAATTTTAATGACTAATATAGGTTCAATGAAATAAAATTTGTCAACCGTACGTTAGCAGGTGTCACTGTTTTTCTTAGAGCGTGCCTCATTTTTTTTTTCAAATGTAAGTCGTTTCAATTTCTTATTGTCTCAATATAAATATTTATTCGACAGACGATTCCCCAAGATATGAGAAAATATAAAATGAAAATACCTCCACTACCGGTTTCTGGATAGTTATAACTCGAAGCCAGCAAATTGACGTCATTCGCGTATGACCAAGCAGCTTGCGCCTCGACAGCATAAAGATAAGGCACCTCAGAGAACCAATACGTCGGATAGAGAATATCGGTGACCTTGAGATCGCGAGTCAAGTTCAACGCTGGAATCTGGAAGAGCAGATCGAAGCAGATGAAAGTGCCAAAAGTCACGCCAAAATCAGTGACGAAAGTCGTAGGAATGGATTCGGTGATGTTCGTGTCATCCTCGTCGAAGAGATTGTATTTTCGGTATCTCGCGATAACTTCACCCTTTCTGTCGAAGGCGACGTTCGTGTTGTAAATGAGAAAACCATCGGCTGGGCAACCTTGTCCAGGAGTACAGTCGACCTTCTCGCGATGGTTTATCAACACGTAGATCTGATGTTCCTTTGCCGCACATGATATTGTCCTTAGCGACTGTAATAATGAAATGATGATTAATTATATGTGTTCAGATATATTGACTATTACAAGCACTCACAAATTCGTAAAGTTTGGATTCGTCATCAGTGCAAGGTATAACTTGATCGGCTGGATCTGGGATGTAAGATGCACCTTGACTTCGGCCGATCGAGGTATTTTTGGCTGTGCTGATCGAAAGACTAGATTCCGGAAAGACAATTATGTCCACAGCCTGAAAAATTCCATAGTTTGATTGACAAATTAACTCAAGTAATCATATTTACTTCATTTTCACGAAAATATTTTTTGAATAATATCTCTAACAAACTGTTCTATTTGTCTTATCGGCATGAAACTTGTTTTCCAACTCTTTTGCAATTATTATACTAATAAGCATCACGATAATTGAAAGCGATGTATCAACAAGTAGAAATACACGTAAGACATACAATAGAGATATTGATACTTACATACGTAATAGCCTTATCAATAATTTTCACGTAATTTTTTGCATTCAATTCTCCTAAATTATCTTCGTCGAGTGAGCTAACGACGGGACTATATTCAACAATACCTGCTACGTAGGTTGTTGAATTTTCATAAGAACGCTGTTTAAAATGAAATGTATTAGTTGTTTAGTTACAATTTTTCAATATGAGTTTCTATAAACAATTTACCTGAAGTGTTATGCTTGGCCATAACACCAGAATAAATGTCACCCACTGGAACTTCATTTTTACTAATTTTGGCAATCTGAGACCAATAAATTGTAAAAATATAATTATCGTATTAAATTGGTTATTTAGTTCTATTGACTAAATTTTAATAGCGTATTAACTTAAATTCAATTTTTTTTTAATTCATAAGGTTTCAAATAATACACAATTATAGTAGCAATGTCATCCATACAATTCCTTTTTCCATCAAAATTTTCAGAATTACATGATAAAAATATTTGAAAGTCACTCACTTTGAAATTGCCTATAATTATACGTTGCATATCGGTCGGCTTTACATGTCAATTACACATCAGTGTTTTCTACCATATAACTTCTAAAACATTTTATTTAATAACAGATCCATAGAAAATCAACCGAAGTACCACTTACAACTATTTGATAAGATATACAACAAGGAAGCTCGCGCCACTCAATAATGTGCTATTAATAAATCCACTTATGTGTACATCTTCGTTGTTACATCAGCAAAAAATGACTATTGATGGAAATTAATGTGCTATCTCGAATGAATTGTTGCGACGACACATCAAACTGCATTTTTAAATTTAAGAGACAAGAGACTAAAACATGGCTAAGCATTTTGAATTGTTATTACGTACTTCTTATACGTGAGTCATTTGATAAAAAAATATTCGATTGCAAATAAAAATTGCGCGTATCTTTATCAAATGTTCTTCCGTTACTGACTGTGAGAATTCCCCCACGATAAGCGTTTATCAATTCGATAAGGATTACCTGGCGTCCATTGGTTGAAATATTCTAGACCAATGTGTGATAAAATGTGAATTATGGAAAGGCATGTGTAGCCATATATACATATTCTGACAGCACACGCGAAAAAATTATTATCTAAACAGACCGCGTGCAGGTAAACAGGCTTACTTTCCGTGATATCATTGAGCATTCGTAGGAATACTCAATTAGCAACTAAACAAGAGCTCTATCAAGTTTTACAGATAGATGCTATTAACATTAATTGCCATTTTTACTAAAACGTAAGCGGTCATTTAATTATTCAATATAAATTTAAATATAGAAAACTAAAAACTCCTAAGGTCTCAATGACAGTTGTGAAATTTGAGTTCTTCCCCGTCAGTTTTGCACTTGCAAAATTAGTGTTCCAACCAAAACAGCAAATGACCCCAGTTCGAGAAATATTAGTCCCAAGAAACTTTTGTTTTGATGACTTCCTTGCCATTCCTTTCAAATCTTTTTCTAATCATCGCAAAAAAACAGTGAATCGTCTGGGTATGGCAAGATACATCAGTTGATAAACCAAATTTCTGACAGACTTGGCGGAGCCCAGAAGTTTGGTTACACTTATGCCTGACAGAGAATGACGACTCAGCAGACATAAAGATTGTAATCTTTCATAATTATTCTTTTCCTTTAATTGCTACTAATTACAATTATAAATTTCACATTTTCTTGTATAATATCACATTATCTTTTACGCTTGCATAAGCAATCAGAACTACTTTTAATATTTAATCAACAATATTAAAATAATAATGAATGATAATGGTCAATAAAAGTATCGGTGAAATTATAAGTGTACTTGAAGTACCTCGAGTAACTTCGTAAAACTACGCAAAGCTACTTCTAATACTAATACATCAACGTTAAAATAGTGAGTTAGAAGTAATAGCCATTAATAAAAATATCGGTGAAATCATAAGAGCGCTTGAAATACCACGAGTAATTTCAGTTCCGTCCTTAGAAAAATCTCGGCCGTAAATAGCGAACGTCTGCAAATTATTTACAGGCCTCGTCAATGCCATATGATACGTAGAATATTCGCCTGTGTTAGAAGATGTAAAAGTAAAGTCAGTTACATTCAACGGAACCATCTTTTGCGAAAAAGTTATGGGCATGAAAAAAGTATCCTCATTGGTGATATTAGGAGATGATATTTCCAACGTTGTGAAAATTGTCGGTGTAATTGCCTTGGCATCAAATACATGTACACATCCCTCGAGCTTATTGTTAATGCAAGCTATGATTCCGCAAGATTTTGTTCCGCCCGTAGCCATACCGCTGTACGTTCGAGTTCCATTGAAAACGGCAAATCGATAGCTGCAACATTGATTCAAGTGTTTTGAAACTTGTTTTTTTCTTATAAATACTTATGGTGGGTAACAGATTATTTTGGATTCATCCTTACCGATAATAGTTGGAATTATTTTTAGTACTAGTTTTATCAAATTCAATTTCCACTTTGAAGTCACAACAAAAACCTCTATCGCAAACTGTCTTGCTGTAGTTTGTTTGTTTGACATCAAGCAGTTCTGTCGAATACACCGATATGTCATCTCTCATATGAAACCAGTTTCCACCGCTTTGCTTTTCACCAGTTGTTATTTCTTCACTTGTAAACTCATAAATATTCACCTTGTCTCTATCAATATTTTGCGTTCGTTTTCCGTTTATTACTTTCGGGATTTCGGCTACGACAAGTATATTGGATCGCTTATTTTCTGATATCACTTCTACATGCCCTTGCTTGCCCAGATAGATACCAGCACCTGGAAAACGAATCGAAAATAACATATTAATCATGTATTCAAAATAACATTTCTTATCGAACATTAGTGTGCTGATTTTCGGCTTTTATTTATTGCTGATATGATCAAATAAAATATGACGAACGTTTTTTGATGTGATCTACTGTTTTGAAAATGTCGCACTATCTGTCAATGAAAATGTTTGTAACGTGCTGACGTTTTGATCCAATTTTATTTGAAAATTTAACGCGACAGTAGAAAATGAAATACAAATACCTCCACTAGCCGTTTTCGGATAGTTATAACTTGATGCCAAGAAATTTACATCGTTGGCGTATGCCCAAGCAGCTTGAGTCTCGACAGCGTAAAGATAAGGTAGCTCGGAGAACCAATGCGTCGGATAGAGAATATCGGTGACCTTGAGATCGCGAGTCAAGTTCAACGCCGGCGTCTGGAAGAGCAGATCGAAGCAGATGAAAGTGCCAAAAGTTACTCCAAAGTCCGTGACGAAAGTCGTGGGAATCGACTCAGTGTTGTTTTTGTCGTATTCGCCGAAGAGATTGTATTTTCGGTATCTCGCGATAACTTCACCCTTTCTGTCGAAAGCGACGTTCGTGTTGTAAATGAGAAAACCATCGGCTGGGCAACCCAGTCCGGGTGTACAGTCGACCTTCTCGCGATGGTTTATCAACACGTAGATCTGATGATTTTTGGCCGCACACGATATAGATTTTATTGACTGCAATAATGAGATGATGATCAATTATCTTTATCAGAATCTTTACCAACAAATTATTTTTTAAGGATGTTGAATATAGGCACTTACAGTTTCGTAAGGTTTGGATTTGTCGTCGCAAGGTACAATTTTGTCGACTGGGTCTGGAATGTAGGATGCACCTTGACTTCGTCTCACCGTTGCATTTTTTGCCGTGCTAATCGAAAGGCTAGATTCTGGAAAGACGATTATGTCCACAGCCTGAGAATTTCAAAGTTAGATTACTAAAAGCTCATTTTTATTTATTTATTTATTTACGAGTCTGATAAATCGAGTGGTCACGGTTACTCATGATATTTTTAGAAATTATCACTTCAATAAAGCTCAAGATTGTCATGCGTCGATTTGATAAGAAAATCCGGAATTATATGGATATATCGCAATCTTTTTATAATGCCTTTTTTTGCGTCTTAACCAAATCGCTCCGTTAGTTGTAAAAATCATATTCATAAAGTTAAAATTAAAAACTAGACTAATTGCTGGCAACTTATCAGTGTGGTAGCCCAGACAAAAATGTATTGTTTCTAAAAGGTTGCTGTAACATCATTTTTGCAACATTTCAATTTTTTCGGCAACCAACGCAATAAAATATTTTTTTTTTAATATTTCACGAAAGCAAATACTTACATACTGAATAGCTGTAGCAATAATTTTCAAGTAGTTTTTTGCATTCAATTCCCCCAAATTCTCTTCACCAGGTGAACTGACGACGGGGCTATATTCAACAATACCTGCTACGTACGTTGACGAATTTTTATAAGAAAGCTGTTTAAAATAAAATGTATTAGTTGTTTATTTACACTTTTTCAATATGAGTTTCTATAAATAATTTACCTGAAGTGTTAGGCTTGGCCATAACACTACAATAAACGTCACCCACTGGAACTTCATTTTCACCAATTTTAAGCAATATGAAATTGATAAATTAAAAAATTAAAATCATCGCAATAATTAGCTTATAAAACTCTACTACATGTGAGTAACGCTTTAATTTGAATTCTTATAGTCTTTCAAAGAAATTTAGAAAGTATTGAGCGATAATTTTATCACATTAGCCATTTGATTCCATACAACACCTTTTCCATACGAAATTCGTAACAATTGGAACACTTTCGAAGTGAATTGACAAATGAGGACTTAACGTAGATACGTGCAATTCCTTGTAATAGATATGAATTTCTCAAATATTATCTGATAAGATACAGTCAGAAAAGCCACCTCACTTATCAATGTGCAATCAATACGCCTGCTCACATATGATTTTTACAACTTAGTAAAAAATGACAGTGTTGCGTATTATCTTGAATATCGTTAATTCTACATATCTGAGCCTCATTTGAAAATGATAAGAGATAAGAAACTATCATAAGAGCAAACATTGTGAATTGTTTTGTTCTAACGTTTTTTATGCGAGTCATCTCACATATGACTTCTGCAATCAGAAACATCATCTGTTACAATAAAAAAACTGCGGGAATATTTATTGTTTGTTATTTTCTTACTGAACGTGTAAATTAGTCACGATAAGCGTGTATCGAGAATTATTTTGATAAGGATCACGTGACGGATATTTGGTGAAACATTCTAAATCATAGTTCAAGAAGTCGTAACTTACTTATCTAATACAGTATGTGTCATAAAGCATTGTTATACCCGATTATTTGGAAATTCAAAAATTAACCAAGTCACGTGTTGGTTTTTAGGACTTTAGCAAACGTGCTTTACAACATCTCTGAGATAGGGTACGCAAATTATAGAACCAACGGGGAAATTTATGTTTTTTTTATAATTTTTTTTAATTACCATATTATTAATAAAATACTATGTAAAAAATAATAGCTAAATAAAATTACGAAATGATAAATATATTGTATACATATAAAAAAGCTAAATGACATTTGGATTACTATTTTTATAAAGTGTATGTACCTAATATGGTTTTTTTCGAAGGTTATTGATAAACTAGTTATAATTGTAATTATGTTTAAAAATATGAATGAGTCAATGTAAGTCAAGTAGTTTCATACTTTTATTTGCTATCTTATTAGGGAGTATGGTGGCTAAGACTATTAGAGATGAGAATCGTTTGAAACTTTAAACATAGCTTTATTAACGTACTCCGAAGATGTGGTTCAAATTTCGTAACGCTCCAGAACTTCAAACCCGAGTAATTAATTATTGAAATCTTATGAGAAAATAGACTTTTTTTGATTATCAAAAGATTGGTAGATGAAAAAATTCTCAAATATGTAAAAAAAAATATCAAATCCAAAGCAGCTTTCAAAAGTATCATTCAGAACGTTCTCTCAACTGATTAGCTACTTATCCATTGTACTCCCTTAACATTTCCCTGAGTAACTTCAGTGCCATCTTTAGCATAATCTCGGCCGCAAATCACGAATGTCTGTAAATTGTCTATCGGCTTTGTCAATGCCATATGATACGTAGAATATTCTCCTGCGTTAGAGGATGTAAAAGTGAAGTCAGTTACATTCATAGGAACCATTTTTTGCAATAAAGTTAGAGGTGAGAATAAATTATTTCCATTGGTGATATTAGGAGTTGATATTTCCAAGGTTGTGAACAATGTTGGCGTAATTGTCTTGTTGTTAAAAATCCGTCCACAGCCATCGAGTGTATTATCTATACAAGCTATGATTCCGCAAGTTTTGACTCCAGCTGTAACTGCGCCGCCAAAAAATCGAATTCCATTCGAAACGGCAAATCGATAGCTGTAACATTGACATAATTTTTCAAGAAAAAAAACTATTTTACATGCATTTTTTTAATAAGATTTTAATCATATAAGTTTTATCCTTACTGGTAATAATTAGAAGTATTTTTAATGTTCGTTTCATCGAATTGGACATTCGTTTTAAAGTCACAACAAAAACCTCTATTGCAAATAGTCTTGTTGTAGCTTCTTTGTTTGACATCGATCAATTCTGTTGAATAATCGGATAAATCCTCTTTCCTGTAAATCCACTTTTTACTGCTGGCTTTTTCGCCGGTATTTATTTCTTCAGGGGAAAACTCATAAACATGCACCTTATCCCTATTGATATTCTTCGTTCGCTTTCCATTTATTATTTTCGGGATTTCGGCTACGACAAGTATATTGGATCTCTTATTCGTCGATATCACTTCTACATGCCCTTGTTTGCCAAGATAGATGCCAGCACCTGGAAAATGAATCATGCACTTATTGTCAGAATCTACTTCTTTATGAAGAGTTACTGGTGTTCGTCTTATGTAGATATTCGATCACAACAAATTTATTGAAAGACTTTTAGGTGAGTATGTCCATGTAAGTATAATGCCATAATTGAAAAATTTGCGAAGAAATAAAAATATCTTCACTATCTTCACTAACTGATTTTCAAATATGAGTAATGCTGACGTTCGTCTTTGACATACTTGATCAAATCAAATTTATCGAACAACTTTTAGCGCCATCGTTTAGTGGGATCAAATTCTTTGTAAATATAAATATTTTCAATGCTATTTATCAAGAAACGAAGAAAAAAAAATGAAAATACCTCCACTACCGGTATCCGGATCGTTATAGCTCGACGCCAGGAAATTAACGTCGTTCGCGTATGCCCAAGCAGCTTGCACACTGACTGAAAAGAGATGAGGCATCTGAGCGAACCAGTGTGTAGGATAAAGAATATCCATGACCTTAAGGTCACGAGTCAAGTTCATTGCGGGCGTCTGGAAGAGCAGATCGAAGCAGGTGAAAGTGCCAAAAGTTACGCCAAAATCAGTAAGGAAAGTCGTGGGAATCGATTCGGTGATATTTTTGTCGGACTCGACGAGAAGAAAGAGGTTGTATTTTCGGTACCTAGCGATGACTTGACCCTTTCTGTCGAAGGCGACGTTCGTGTTGTAAATGAGAAAACCATCGGCTGGGCAACCCTGTCCGGGTGTACAGTCGACCTTCTCGCGATGGTTTATCAGCACGTAGATCTGATTTTCTTTCGCCGCGCACGATATAATCTTTAGCGACTGCAATAGCAAGATGATGATTTATTATTTTTATCAAATCGGTTTTTTAAATCGTATACCGATTGGAAATACTTGCCATTTCGTAAGTTTTGGATTTGTCGTCGCAAGGTACGATTTTGTCGACCGGATCTGGAATGTAGGATGCACCTTGACTTCGTCTCACTGTAGCATTATCTGACATGCTGATAGAAAGGCTAGATTCTGGAAAGACGATTATGTCCACGTTCTGAAATTACGAGAGTTACACTGAAGCTAATTTTCTTTTTTGTTCATTTATTTACGTATCGAATCAATCGACGTATCACGTTCCCGTGTGATTCTTTTAAATAATTTCTCGCAAGGATTAGAAACCCAAATGTCAATAACTATTTCGACATAGCAGATGGAGGATATAAAAATTAGAAAACAAAATAATTGTGTAAGTTTAAAGACTTAACTATGAACGTAAGTTATGAGAAAAAAAATATAAAGTAAATTATTTACGTTGATACTTACGTATGTGACAGCCTTATTAATAATTTTCACGTAGTTGATTGCATTCAATTCTCCAAAATTTGCTTCATCAGGTGCATCGATAACAGGGTTATATTCAACTATACCAGCGACATAAGTTGGTGAACCATCCTCAGAACGCTGTTAAAAGTGAAATTTATTAAAGGTTTTTTCAGACTTTTTCACAAAAAAGTTTTTGTCAACGACTTGCCTGAAAAGTTACGCTTGGCCACAGCACTAAAATAAATGTCACCCATGGAAACTTCATCTTTACTATAACTTAGACAGTCTGAAATCAATAAATTACAAAATACAAGGTTTACAAGATATTAAATATACATTATATCAAAAAATAGCAGCTCAATTCACACAATACCTCTTTTCATCGGAATTCACGACAACTGAATTGCTCGAAGCCAGTTAATGAATGAAAAGCTAATGTATCGACAGTAAATTCGATAAGGATTTCGTAACGGTCATTGGTTTAGCTATTCTAGATCAAAGTTCAATGTAAAGCTAATTCGAAACATGGATGACTAATATGCATATCGTACAGCGTACGAGCAAAAAATCATTATCCAAACAGATTATTTGCCAGTAAGTTCTCAATTTCCTGGCTATCTAATGATTCATTAAACAATCGGAAAAAAAACTATATCAGTAATTAAACAACAGCTCTTGAACATATTTCACGAGGACGTATGTTTATTGTCATTTTTACAAAAATAAAATGTCGTTTGATTACTTGACGTAAGTATAGATATAAAAAAAACAGATAACTTTAAACTTCTAGAGTCTTCTCCTGGAGTATATCGAAAGAGATGAACTGGCCAAAAATCAGGCCAAAGTCAGTGGTGAAGGTCGAGTATTCGGGCTGATAGGTAACGTGTGATAAAGGTTGTACTTGTGATAATTCAACAATTTCGATCGAACGCAACGTTGATGTTGTACAGAAGAAAATCGTCTGGTGAACAATTTGCTTTCGAACAAGTCGACGCTTGTGATGATTATGTTCTTCGTAGCGGCTGATCAAAACGAAGATCATAATTTTACTCTTTCCGAAATGACAATTGATTACTTATTTTTACCTTCTCGTAATTTGCGTGAACGTTACAAAGCAAGATTTTATCGTTAGGAATTATCGTTAGGAGCATACTTCGTTTTAATAAGCTCTAAACTCGGTAGCATTAAACTTCTTCGGTTTATCGCCATATTTAGACAGACTCGTTGATCCAGTTTCTGGAAAGCCAATGGTATCTAGATTCTACAACAGACCGTCGTATAAAGCGTAAACCACTAAAGTTCTGTACAACGAAGAATTTATGGAAAGCATAAAACCACATCGACTTACGTATACTGCAACTCCACCACGACACACCCACGTAGGTTGAAGATTCGATGCTGGAAAACTAATTTAAAACGTGCAAAAAGTGTTTTTATACTTGAACTGTCATTTGCAGGATTATAACATTAATACTTGGAAATCGAACACTATAAGTAAGGTAACTATTGTAAATTGTAATTGGTGTAATAAAAAATATTCTAGATTAGATAAATCACATAGTTTATTCGAAGAAAAAAAAATCAATTTTATCGATAGAATTCTTTCAAGAATACAATGTCGCGGATAAATAGAAATCCAATTCGATTATCATCACTTGATATTATATTAAACGTTTTTCTTTACTTACTAACTCATACTAAAAAGGTAAACGAAACTAGTTCGTAGCATCTTATCTAGTTGAGTGGAAGGCTATTTTTATAGAAACGTCTTTGTGCAACTATAGTAACGAGTGTCAAATACAAAAGTGCAATATTAAAAGAAGTGAGTTCAAAAATAAATAGATAATTTTTTTCATTACATTCTCGACTTCTGATGTATCTAGTCATTGCTTAAACATGCGAGATATTTTTTTCAATAAAAAAAAAGAATTATAACTATATTAAACGCAAACGGAAAGTGTATGTTTTTCTAAATATTTTTTTTAAATACTCACTGGTTGTCGTTTATCTTTTTTATTAAAATAAACACATCGAATATATATATAAAAAAAATTTAATTATTGATTCGCAAAAAAAAAAATGTCTCACAAGTGTAAAAGTTAAACATTATACAAATTAACGCACACTCTCCTCACTCACATCCGACATACATAAAGAAATATCAAATCAATTAGCAATTCCTTAAAGTCACGAGTATCATCATCATCGTCAGTACAACAAACGACGGAGTAACATTGAGTGCAGCCGATTTTGGTTTCGTCACTTCCTCGCCATCCCTGTCGAATTTCCTGCCGTAAATGGCAAAAGTCATGACGTCGCTATCCGGTCTAACCAAATACATCAGCAGTAGACTCGAGTTCTTGTGACCACTGACGACATAAGCGAAATTTCCATTGTCGATGGGTTGACGTTCCGTCGCGGTCAAAGTCGACGGTTCGTAAAACACCCGACTGGTAAGATTAGCTCGACGAGTGATCATCAACGAGTCGAACATCGTTGGTTGTACCACCGTCGAGTTCGGATGATAAATCGAACCGCAATCTTCGATACGGTCGCCTGCACATGCTACCAAGGCGCACACTTCGAGACCGGCGGTCGTTTGATTCATCACGTTGCGAACTCCATTGAACACGGCTACACGATATCTGTAATGAAATATTTAAAATGGTTTTTAGTCATTTATTGTAGATAACAACAATCTAATAAATATTTAAAAATTACTATACTCGGTCAATTGTTAGTCTAATTTTTCATTACAAAAACAAATTTTATATCGAATTATTCTTTTTGGCTTGAATCAATAATATTCCACAAAAGCAATTGTAATTTTCGATAATAACACTCCAAGTTTGATCAGTAAACTTGAATACGTACTAAATAAAAAAAAATATCTTCAAAAACATGCGTGTACGACAAGAGTACAAACGAAGATCCAAATTCCAGTTTGGCCTTGAATATTGTTTGAACAAGTGTCGATGCGAGACAAAAATTAATTCAAGAATTTTCTGAATAAACGTCAAATTCATGCCAGTATGTACATGAGTCACGCATTACGACCTCATTAAAAAAAAAGAACAGCTATCATAAAAATCAACAATGAAATCGAATTATTTTGAAACTAGACTCAACGCAAATTCACTCGTCCATTTTCCGCTTCAATTATCGTAAAATTCTCCCGATGACTTACAAAATCAATATCGTATAATAAATTTTCAATAAAATATCTTTTCCAACTCTTCCACATCGAACGATCAAACAGCGATTACAATCTTCCAGAAAAACCAACTCACTTGTACTGTTTAGCATTAGGCGTATCAGCAAGCTTCTGATCATAACTTGTCTCCACGTGAAAATCGCAGCAAAGTCCATTATCGCACAGCGTGGTAATATGCGATCCTTGAGTAGGATCCAACATTTGAGTTGTATAAGGTCTCAAATCGTCGTGATAACGCGGTGGATAAAACGGCGCTTTGATCGGTAAACCCGCGACAGTTGGTATTTCCGCTTGTTTGAACACGTGAACCAACGAACGACCCGCTCCCACGTCTTCGACGCGTTTTCGCCGATTCAATTTTGGTATCTCCGCCACGATTAGTGCATTCGACGTCTCTCTCGGCTGATGGATCTTTATAGGTCCGCTTTTTCCGGCGTATATTCCGCTACCTGAAAATATGTAGTTCGTAATTAATATTTTTGAAAAATAATTTTTGTTTGTTTGTGTATTGGAATAACGCTTGCTTAGGCGTTTCATTACGAAGCAATGAAATCGTAATGATCTCATTTTGCGATAAATCTAGAATGCATCGCCGTTGCGCAACGACCTAGACACAATACCTCGTTTCAATTTTATGAGCTGTGTAATTATCCGTATAATTGTTTCTCAAGCTCGAATCTCGCGAGCATTGAAAATTAATTTATGAGTGCAAGAAAATTTTGTTAAACAAAGATCAATGTACCTCCGGTAGAAGTTTGCGCATCGCTGTAACCCGAAGCGAGAAAATTCACATCAGCCCCGTAAGCCCAAGCAGCTTGCTGTTGAATAGCATCGTTGAAAGGCAACTCGTCGAACCAATGAGTCGAGTAAACGATATCCGTGACATTAGGATTCTTCACGAAATAACTCGCTGGTTTTTCCTGTATCACGTCGAAACAGATCAACTGTCCAAAAGTCACGCCAAAGTCAGTGGTGAAAGTCGAGTATTCCGGTTGTGCAGTGACATTTGTACCAGGCTCGTTGAACAAATTGTATTTTCGATACTTGGCGACGACTTTGCCTTTGCGATCGAACACGACGTTGGTGTTGTACAGTAAAAAATTACCAGGAGCGCAATTTGGTTTTGGACAATCGGCGCGCTCGTGATGATTCACCACCACGTACATCTTGTACTCGCGAGCTGCGCACGAGATACTCTGCAACGACTGCCCATCACGGAAACAATCAATTATATAGTTATATATGTGGTTTTTTTTCTGTTGCGCATTTTAAAAGGAGAATTTGAATTGTTAATTATGCGATTACGCTTGAGAAAAATCTCAAGCATGACGAAACATTCGTTTAATGTATTCGAACGAAACAAAAGAAAATTCTTACCCTTTTGTATTTGCTATCGGTATCGCAAAGTATAACGCTGTCGTTCGGATTTGGAATGTACGAAGCGGTATTCTGATAATAGGCTCTGTACTCATTGGCATCGAATTGTTTCTCGGCTCCGTTGTCATCCTTGGGAAGACTCGTCAAGCCGAATTCCGGAAAAACAATGATGTCGACTTTCTGCGATGAGCATTCGCGAATATTAAATTTGCTTGAACTTGACGTGTAAAAAATTTTCGATTCGTCTTACGTATTGCGAGGCGTTCTTGATGATAGTCCGGTAATTGTTGGCGTTCGCCTCGGCTATCATCGAGCCATCGTCGCCGTCGGTCACCGGATGATACTCCACCACTGCGCCGACGTAGCTTGGAGAATCTATCGCTTGCTGCTGAATTAAAAAAAAAATTAAAATGAAAGTACTTCGATACACGATGTGTTTTGTGGAACTTGAAATACAAAAAAAAAATATTAAAATGAGAAACTTTCGTTCTTGTATTTTGATACAACGAGGATAAATGTTAGGGATTACTATAGAAATGAGATACCAAAAAGTATGTTCCTGAAATAAGAGTTTTTTTTCTCATTTTTAGTAAATTTTTTAATACTTTAGTCATTTTCTTTGTCAAATGAAGAAAAAGTTTTCTTATTTTAAGAAATATTTTTTACTCAAATCAGAATTTCTTAAAATAAGAAATATTCGCTCAATTTTTTTTTTTTTTAATCAAGAACATTGACGTTTATGTGTGCAACAGAAATAAAAATTTTTTTCGTAGTGTGCTTCTGGGTGCTATCGACCGAGTCATCTCGTCTAATTATACACGCACTTCACTTGTAGGATGCGGTTTTCCGTATGTGCAATAAACTGTAATGCACAACTACGAAAACTGGTTTGGAGATTGAACGAGAAAAAAAAAGATGAATATTGCATTAATCGATGTCGGTATACAAAAAACCATAATTTCGAGATGATTTATACAAGCTACTATACGAGTTTTTTTTTGTTGCGGAAATTAAAAATGATTACCTGGAGCGAAGATTTCGACAGTGACAAAAGCACTCCGACGCGAAGTAGATGTGGTATCATCTTTATTTCACTGAAATAAAAAAAAAATGATAAAAATTTATGGATAGGAATTTTTTATTCGGAAAAAAACAAGAAATATATTCTGAAATACGGATGATGAGTGTACTCTATTTAATTATATGACTCTATCTACACGTAGACTGGAGCGCGTTTACCTTTAGATTAGTTCCAAATGTCATGAATGCGCAAGCCAATTGGAAAAATTTATTCAAGTGATTGCCGTGTGGCGAATTATGTTAAAAATAAGAATTTTCCAAAATGTAATTGTATTATTTTTTCAATTATAATAAGTATGATATACGTAATGAAATCGAAAATTGAAATATAATTTAAACATTATTCGAATGGAATATTCTATGTTTTAAATAAAGACCCGCATTCATTGACATTGCAAAGATCAAATGCATCTAAAAAAATCTGTAATCAACGCGTGTTATATACTATAAAGCATTATGCAAGAAAAAATGTGCTACGAGGAAAAACAATTTTCTGCAATTAAAAATTTTCTCGCTAGTCTGATTACGCATTTCACTTCCAATTTTCAATAACACGTCAAAAAAAGTCTCTATATTAAAATGATGTTTCTTGAATGTGAAGTCGAGTAAAAAAAAGGCTGGAATAGCGTGCAAATTTTTTAATGTTTCAAAACTAAAAGTAAAAAAAAATGGTCGCGAATTTTCCGTATAAAATACATAGAATTAATATTTTTTTACAATTGTTCATTCTTTCCAAAATTATCTACTTACAAACTCAACATGTCTAACGACACTTCAGCTTCACAAAACTATATACACCTTAATCGCTCACTGTTCAATTCACAACTGAAAAAAAAGAAACCCAGCGAGCGTGTCACCGCAATATTTTGAATATAAAATTCGTCTACCTATATCCAAATGAAAAAAAAAAAGCAAACAAGTATTAAGATAACAGTTTCAACTGTGCTCGCGTATGATGATACCAAACACACACACATACACACGAGCGTGATAAAACCCGGCTGCGCACTATTTCGAGTTTTTACGTGTTGTGTTATGACGCGAAGCGAATTAAAGACTGCGCGCGTTATAAGCCGGTTCTGACGACGATGTTCGTTTCCTATACATGTATATATGTAACTTTGCGAACTCGCGATCAAATTGAACGGGATGGCAATGATGTCTCTCGGTGTGTATAAGCAAACACACTGCGATTTTTTTTCGTTATATTTGCATTCGCATTTTTCTGCTGCGCTTCGCGATTCTTTTTATGGGTTTTTCGAAAATGTCCTTGAGGTTGGTATTCGCGAGGAAAAATTATCAGTTTTTAAGACGAAGCATGTCAAGAGCGATACTTAAACTTTGCAGTGGATTATAAAATTATTTATTGCACGGCGGGGAAAAAAAATGGGGAACTCGATCCAGTGTCAATAATTGCTTTTGGCATTAAACGCATTCTGTGCACGCCTATACTTATTACTGATTCGTCTATGCATGGAAATTTTCACCTTTTCTTATATGAGAAATTTTCGTTACCAATTGGCGATTGGATTATTTTACAATTTTTTAATCTTCTGATCAATTTGAAAATTAAAGTCGCTCACGACACGTAAGCGTCCAACGATAGATACTCGAATTGATCGACAACTTACGTGTCTGCAATAAAAATCACGTTAACTTAATTATCGAATGACGTTATTGCATCGTACAATGAAGGTAATACAGCACGAGTTTTTTTTGATGACCGATTATTTCAAAGCAGACGTTTTAATGCTGCTTATTCACTTGTTTGAGAAAAGAGTGTGTATTTCGAAATTAATTTTGCATGAAAAAAAATTAAATTAAGAACTGCATTAAAATACTACTCGACCATGTAAGGTAGATGAACCTAATTTGGGACTACTATGTGCAACCGTCGTAACTTTAACGAAGAATGAATTTTTCATTATACGAGGACTCGTTTTAAAGCTTATGAAAGCCAGTTTTAAAATGAGTCGTCACTCGATTTTTTTTTATGATATTTAACTCGAGCTGTCGCACTTCAAAGCAACCCTCCTTCTTTTCAAGTGTATAATCAATGACGTTGAATGAAACGAGATCGGGTTCACATTATTAGCCATCTGCTGTGTAATAATAAGGAAATATTTTCATAATGTTCACAAAAACATTAATGTCCAACGCAAACAACGTCCCAGTAGACTTCCTTTGAAAAGTTGAATATTTTTTTTCACGAGTAAATATTTAGTCTGTGTACACTAAATACCAACATGACGTAAACGTGTAACTGATGAAAGCACATTTGAAGATTATTTTCGTATCTTTATTTATTTTATTTTATTTTTCGCTACGTTATACGAGTATTTCTACACTTTTTGCGAATCAGCCAATCGCGAGTTAATTTTGGAAGGTGTAGTGCCTACCAATATAATATTCTGACGATTTTCAATACTTTCGAATTTCCACCGGGAAATTTCAGTAAGTGGAAATTCTGCACTCTTAAATTGGAGCCTTTACCGACGAACATCGATGGAACTACAGAAAAAATTTTCAAGAGAAAGATTTGAACATACGACCTACGAACCATGAGTACAATCAATTAGATAAATAAAATCTTGGTAACTTTACAACTATGTGAAAATTTGCGTATCAATAATATGTATTTTATAGTCGCAATTTTTATCGAGTCACGTTTAAATAGTATAGTTAATAGTAATCGAGTTTACCGGAGAACCGGCTTCCAATCTTTCAGATTAATATTACGGCATACATTTTTTTTTTCTATGAATACATCAAATGTTTATTCGTAGAAAAAAAAATTTCACTTTTCTAAGTAAGTCTACTTGTCCAGAAAAGTAAAAACCCAATTATTAGAAAATGATTACCCTCCAGACTTTATAGATAAATGTGTCAAAACTAGATTACGAAAAATTAGATACACAGAGGGAAACAGAACAGATAGAAAAATCGACGAGAATATTCTCACTTTAGCATTACCGAATAATCCCAAATTTTTCAATTTAAAAAAATAGCATTTGATTAGAACGGTTCCGTTAGCTAAACATGATTTAAAAAATATAATTAAATTAGGCAAAGGTCCACAGGCTAAAGACGATATTACTGGCACAGTTTACAAAATCTCATGTACTGAACAACAATTTCGGACTAATTACTTAGAACAGTCAAAAAGGCCACTATGGAAAAGGATGAATGAACATGCAAGCCTTACAAACACTGAGGCGGTTGTCACCGAACACACAAGAGGCACACATAAGTTCGATTTTAAAAATGTTGCGATTTTAGATAGAGAACCAAATTATACAAAGTGCAAATTTTCAGAAATGTTACATATAGTTTCTACTGGGGGACATTTAAATAAGAGGAAAGATATTCAACGTACACGTACAGCGTTAGCTAAACATCGGTCTATCGTTTATACCCTGTTCCCGACCATCATCCCCCTATCTGTGGAGCCCCTATCCCTATCTTTTCCGAAGCGAATATAAAGATATTTATATGATTGATTGAAATGAGATGTAATATCGTAAAAGTCGAATCGTTTAATCAAAAAATTACATGGTGGATGAAAAGGAGGCTTGCATTAAGAATGTTTCTACCGCTAAGGTATAAGCGGTATATATAGGCGAGTGACATGAAGGAAATAAGATCATATAAAACGTGAAAATTAATAAGTTATCACATACCTATAGTTGAAAAATATTTTTCATTATTATTAATTAATTATGAAATTGTACCTATGCATACGTAAGCATTTTTTTAAATTCGAACACACGTAACTTTAATTTTATCTAACGACCCGAAAAACTTGTAGGTGATAATTAGCTCTACGCCACCTATATAAGTTTAATATGAACTTTTTACCCGCGTAGAAAAAAATCTATGGGTAAAATATTGAAAAATTTTTTTTACAAACCCATGGATGAGTAGTTGAAAATTCATGGAATAATCCTGGTATAGCGTTAGGAGCGAGGGTTATTCCATGAAATGTAAAATCGGCCAAATTACAGTTTGATGGAGAAAAATCATGGGAAAACCGTTGCAACTTTTTTTCAATGTTTTT